>JAJQOW010000465.1:0-55000 GCA_037975125.1 Latrodectus hesperus | reverse complement strand
TTTAAAAAATCGTACTTTAAGCGAATAATTTATTTCGTTAACGGTAACTAAGGTATTTTTTAAAGAATATCTCGAATAACAAATAAATAAAAATTTCTAGAGAGATATTTTCACCAATTATCATCTCCGTGTGCTGTTTCAAGTGTACATTCTTCCTTTTTAAAATAATGGCATTGTGAACAATAATTCATTAAAAAAAATATATGAACATCATCAAAAAAGAGTTAAACACATATATATTATGTTTGTTTATATGATTAGATTTAAATGTACTTTTTTATTCATTTTTAAATTAACTAAAATTTTATTAACACAAATATATCAAGTAAGGATAGTTACTATCACACGAGTAAAAATGAATATATCTAAGGAAATCAATAACAAAAATGAAAATGTTCAAATATTTTGTGAACTTAACTTATTAAAATGATACTTAAAGGAAGCTTGCATAATAGTTACTCTAAAGATTGAAGTATATATCCATTAATTATTAATTTGAACAAAATATAATGAAGCATGTAGTATTTAAAATGCATTTTTCACACTACAGTTTCATATTTAAAAAAAAATATTTTTATGGTTTATAAAATTCTTATTTTCAAGTAATTTACAGACAAAATAAAAATAATGAATTATCAAATATAATCTGATGGAAAATATTATTAATATTTACTTAAAATACATGACAACATATAAAAATGGATTTAGTTCAATAAAAAGGAACTCGCAGTATTATATTATTTCACGTGAAATTAAATATAAGTGTACAAATTTGTCTAATATTCCATTTGGTAAAAATTTAATGTATTGGAATCGAAGAGTATAATTTAAAAAAAAGGATATAATAACACAATGTTGGACAAAAATATGACAAATAACAGGTTTCTAGTGTAAATCAAGACAGATATTGTGAGAATAATACCTTATTGTATTCATAATAATGAACAAATTATATTCATTCATTGATATAAGTTAAACGAATATTTTAAGAGCTCTAAAAACGTTTAACTTGAAATTTCTTATAATATTCATTATCACAATTTTATAAAATATTTCCAAATTCATTTAAAAATTGATAATTGAATTTAAGAATTAAAAACCATTCAAGAACTGAGAAAAAAACTGTTCTTAAAGTTTTTTAAAAAAAAATAAATTTTTAAATTTTCATAGTATAAAAAATACTTAATTCATTCTAATGTGATATTTTCTATAAATTAAAATAATAACATGACAAAGAAATTATACACCTCATATAAATATGCAATGGAATCATAAATCATCATACGAAAAATTTTATTCATGAATATAAGTGAATCATGAATAAAACTATCATATTTATGATAATTTTTATTTATGATACATTTTATTAATTAAACGAATATTTTAAGAGCTCTAAAAACGTTTAACTTGAAATTTCTTATAATATTCATTGCCACAATTTTATAAAATATTTCCAAATTCATTTAAAAATTGATAATTGAATTTAAGAATTAAAAACCATTCAAGAACTGAGAAAAAAACTGTTCTTAAAGTTTTTAAAAAAAAATAAATTTTTAAATTTTCATAGTATAAAAAATACTTAATTCATTCTAATGTGATATTTTCTATAAATTAAAATAATAACATGACAAAGAAATTATACACCTCATATAAATATGCAATGGAATCATAAATCATCACACGAAAAATTTTATTCATGAATATAAGTGAATCATGAATAAAACTATCATATTTATGATAATTTTTATTTATGATACATTTTATTCACGATATCACATTCAGAAAATTATTTTAGGGGCCATTCTACATTTTGATTAACTGATGACCCTTGATAATTTCAAATTTAAATAAATATTTTAGCCGGCTTAATACGTTTCTGAAGAAATAAAAAAGGAAAAAGGTTATTTTCATTCAAGTGTTATTTCTCATTGTATCAAAGAAAGCAAATAATATTTTCCATAATATAAGTCATAATGGCATTACAATAACTGCCAAGAGGAACACAGGATCACTTCTGCATATTATTTTGGTGGTCTACACGTAACTCCCAAATGACGATATGATTACGAGCCCTCCGAGATAATGCTTGTATAATGATCCTTCCACACACGATGGATTCGGACGCATGTCAGAAAAGTTGATGTAAATCAAGATTTAATGGTCCAGAAAGTTTTAAAAATCCAATTTTCGTAATGAAATTTGGAAAAGACACGATCATTTTGGTCCACCCTTTTGACACTGGCCTCGTATGGAAATGACGCAGAAGAACCTATTGTAAAGATAAAACTTTCTTCTCGTAATATGAAGTTCATTGTTTCAAAGGCATTCATTTGTGAATTTAGCATGGCAATTATTTCAAGAAATGTGAAACTACGGAAATGTATTATGGACTGATACGGTTTTGTGCAACTTATTTTACAAATAAGAGAAATTTATAGCGGC
Organism: Latrodectus hesperus; assembly: GCA_037975125.1. Taxonomy (NCBI): domain Eukaryota; kingdom Metazoa; phylum Arthropoda; class Arachnida; order Araneae; family Theridiidae; genus Latrodectus; species Latrodectus hesperus. The sequence goes on along the minus strand of JAJQOW010000465.1, from coordinate 52,558 downwards.
GTTTTATAAATGAACACGAATTTACTGTTGCAAATAGTTTAAAATATTATATAGATTTCAATAATTAAGACGTAGTTTCGTATTTGAGTTTTCTACATGAATTATTGTGGTTTTCCTATGTGTACAAATTAAAACAATTACTGATTTTATGTGCTGTACTCGTATAAATATGTTCAAATAAATGTATACAGCTATGTTAGTAAGACAGGTAATTTTCTGCTTTTAATTTGTATGAAATCATGGAATTATTTTATATAGAAAACTTATTATTAGTAAATTTGTTTTGTTATTAAACAAAACACTATTTTTTATATTTAATTTAGTAAAATTTTAAACCAGTGTTTCTTCAAGGAATTTTTTTGTCAATGAATAATCATACTGTCGAGAAATTAATATTTTAATGGTTTCTAAGTAGCAACCAAAAAGTAAGTATTTTGTTATTTACATTTAACACATATATTTTCATGCTAAATCCACCATAAGGAAACAAGTATCCCTAAAAATATGGTAACATTGATAATACATTTTGAATACATTCTTTCAATACATTTTGAAATTGCTGCTTTTGATAAAAACTAGAAAATAGATTACAGTTGGTCTAACTAATCTTATTTTTATATGATTCTAATATTTTTGATAAGCAACTTTAGATTTAAACTCTCTCGAAATTGTCCCAAATTACTAAAACATTTTTAAATATAAATGTTAAATGTCATTTAATTTGCACTTAATTTTTCTCATTTATTATAAATGCTAATGATTTCTGTTTAAAATTATTACTTAAAATCATAGGTACAAAAATTAATTAGTTTTATGAAATAAAAATGTATTAGATAATATGCAAAATAAGCTTGATATTATATAAACTTTTATTTGAACTAACATAAAAAATCAGTTTATTTAAAATACAATTTCAAAACATTAATTTTAATTAAATGATAAAAAGCATAATAATAAATACTATTTACGTATATAATTTGAATAAGTAAAAATGTATTTAATATAAATTTAATTACGTGTAACAAGATTTATTCATTTTCCTAGACATCATTTAAAATGCAAATTTTAACCATATCTGACTCAAATTTTCAGTGATTTACGCAAATGATTAAATTAAATAGGATGAAGAAATATGTTATCTAAAAATGATTTAATTTAGGTGATAACATATACCTACAAATTGACAAAGTAAATAACAATTTAATCAAAACAATGATTTGAGTGTTATCCTTATCAGCTTAATAATGTAGTAAACTTTTAAATATAACCATTAAAATAAAGCATATTAACAATAATATTCAAGATAATTTAGTAAATTACTAAATATAAAACTAAAGAAATTAAATGAAATACCAAATGTAAATGCATAAATTTAATTTCAGGAAATTAAGTTTTACATTTAACTTAATTTAATTATGGCTTTATCTGTTAATTATGCTTTTAAATATTCTGCAGATCTTTTCGTAATTTTGCGAAGCATATTTAAATTAATACCTTAATTGACAATATAATTTTGTAGATTGGCTTAAAAACGAAGTAATAAATTTGAAATTTATTATGTATTTATATGTAGATTTTATTTATAAAATTAATAAGATAAAATATTTTATAAATAGTTAATGAGTAAATGCGAAACACATTTATGCGTTTCATTTCATACCCTCTTAATTTACGTACAATAGATTTAAATTGCCTTAATGAATATATGCTTAAACAAAAATGATTTTAGCAAAAATGCCTGTATTATATTTAATTACAAAAAAATAAATTTTTATCTGATACTGATTATCATTATGTATTTAGAATGTTCTTAATATTCATGATTTTTAAAAGTAGATTTAATGCTAATGTTTTCGAACTAAAATAAAAAATATTTTTAACAATTTTTAGATGAAGTTTCAATATTAATTTTAATAATTTTTAGTTAGTAACAGTTTTTCTTCTTGTGATTCAAAAAACTCCAGTGAGTCATCATATGTAGTTTAAAATTCAACCTTTCGCCACAAATGTTTATAATTTCGTGATCATGAATTTAATATTAATTATTAAAGCAGCTGGTATTGAACTTTGATTATGGAATCATACAAACCTTAATACAATTTAAATGTAGCAAATTATTTTATATGCATTTGTAAGAAGTATTTCAAGTGTTTGTTTATTGAGTATGTAATATGAAGAAAGGACGTTTGCATGATTATCGTAAGCAAAAATTCTGCAAAACATTATCATACAAATCAATAAAAAATGAAGTGATTTTTACAAACTTTTAAATTTTCTGCTATCCAAGTGGGTACTCCAAAACATAAGTTTGAAAAAATCAAGAAAAATAACTTCGAAAAATAGGATATTACGAAAATTTTTATGAAAATTCTAATGCACTCAAGCATAATAAAATTTAATCTGGTAAATACCATTGCCCAATTAAAAATTATTAATAATTATATTTGTTCTAATATGTTTATATATATATATAATATTTGTACCGTTATTATTATATAAACAATGGTTTTTAAAGGTATTTGTGGTTCAAAATAATAGAATACAAAAAGTAGTATTTTGCACTAGCAACTTCCTTGAATTTCTGTGTGGTGGAATGTTGTATGTTGCATTATTTCTCATGCTGAAATGTTTTAACCCCATTCTTTCTTCCTAAACAGAATACAGGAACTCTATGACGCTTAACTCAGGTGAGAAGAAAGAACAAGTTAAGTATGCAGCAGAGTCTTCATTTCCCGAATCCATGGTTGAACAGTTTGACCACAATGCATAATGGAATTACACAAATGGATGCAAATTCAAAATATGGGCAATATATGTATATAGAATTCAATTGGTCAAAAAGAATGTCATCAGCAGTAACATTGACCAGTCTATATGAAGGCCAAGTAACTAACAAGAAACCTCTATCTAAGGCGCCAAGTCATAACGCTGAATTCTTTGTTTAACTCTAATAGAAACATGTTCTTGGCTTCAGCGTGGTTGGATCGTAAGTAAATCCATTCCTTGATAAGAAATAATGAGAAACTGGATTTATCAGAAAATAAAGTATGATTTCTTATGATCCGATATCCAGATTTCAATATATTTGTACCTTCTAAATGACATTGAAGAAAACAGGTTTTGCTATTACACTCTTGCTTAATGATTACCTATTTCTTTCAGTGAATTTGTTTTCATTCTATCTTGCATATGCTGTTTTACAATGATCATTGTGTGCTGACATGCCCTTCGCTACAGTGCTTGTTAATCAATGTAATAACTGTCCCACTGTGGTTAACCATGCAGTTAACAAACGAGCTCTCACAATCTGTCCACTTAGAACCACTGGAAGCTCTCTCATTTTATCTGTACTCGATATTCTTGTTGTTGTCGTGTGCGAGCTAGGCTGGCAATATAGGGTGCGCTGCTCCACTATTCCAACTGAACTATATTTAGGTGTGGAGTCTGACTTCCTCAGTACACACATGCCATAGTGACCCGTTTATAGGGTAGGCACCATTCACAACATATTCATACAAGGAATGGACAAAGACAGGATAGATAGAGAGAGAAAGGACACCCATGCCCGAATCGGGATTGGAACCCAGGACCTCCCTAACCGCAGTCAGACATGCTGATCACAAGAATCTTTACTCGATAAACAAATAAAAAAAATGTTTGCACAATGGTCTCCCAAACACCCTTCAGATTATAAATAACACTGTAATCCAAAATAATGATAATAATTTATTTAATTTTTTCTGTACTACCAGATATGAAAATTTTTATTTTCAGAGAAGCTTCTCCATTATTTTCCGAAGTCAATGTACGTTTTTCCTTTATTACGATTATAGTTTTTGCATTTACTTTTTTTAATTTGAATCAGAATGGAAACAATCAAAAACTATCTAATTATTAAGTATTTTTAATAAACATAATATAATTATTAAAAATTAGAGTGTTTTTGGTTGTTTCTGTCTTCATCTCTCAATCACATGTTATATTAAATAATATAAAATTAGTAATTTCAATGAATTAGTAATTGATTAATTATATCAAATAAGTGCTTGGGGCTATTATAACTAATACATTTCTCAATGTATTATTCCTTATTTCTAAAAATAGCAATTGCCATTTCAAAATCTGTCTTTGTGGTGCAGCACATCTTAATAATAAATAAAACTAAAATAACAAGTATCAAAAATAGACCGCAAAATTATTTTAAGTAAGAAGACATAAAATGTGTATTCCTAAATGACTATAACTTTATAATCAATGGAAAAATACACCCTTTGTGGGCTGTAAAATCAGCACTAAGTGTGCTGAAAATGCAAATATTTACAACATCAATTGAGATATTTTCATTTCCGTTACAAGGATTATCGCATAATGGAAATTACCAGTGTTGGCTATGGACACATAGCAAACATTTAACTGTCATATGCAGTTTTATGCAAGAGATTTTTACATAAATATTCTTGGTAAGTTCTCTTTTATTTAAGGTATAAATTTATCAAGAATTATCATAATCATAATTACTTTTATTTTTATTTATAAGCAACAAACTTCTTGTAAACACACAAGTTCAAACCAACACTTATTGTAATGCAAAATTCTCATTTCCTATTAAATTCTTGTTTTCGTAGCCATTCTTTCAATATGCAGAACTTAGAGTGAAAACGTTACTAACTCTGCATAAGTATATAAAAGACACAATTTATAAAGGGACGAATTCTGGTCATAAAGGACAGATTCTTGAGCCAAATTTTGCTGAAAACTTTAACTAAAAAATCTACAACTGTGCTTATGTTATCATAAATGTAAATTATACCCCGAATTGATATTTTAGAGCAAGTAGTGAAAAGAATATTTTTTGAAATAATAAGTTAATAATTTTTATTGTAATAATAATAGCCTTATTGTAATCATAATAAGACTAGTGCTAAATATGGTTGATGCTCCAACTATAAAAACACAAACACTTTAAAATCTTTTAATTTTATAAATTTTTAAGACACACATAGTAAAAAAATGAACAAAATTGGCACAGAATACAGTTTTTCTGCAGTGTATCCTGGAAAAAAACTTAATGAAGCAACTACATGCCGAAGACACACTAAAAATGAATTTACATATGTTATACCAAAATATATAACTAAATTATAGTAGTCAAGATCAAATTCCTCACTTGCGAAAATTACAAATATATAAACATTGAAAACCAAACACATAAAATTAAAAAATAAAGTGTAAACTCTGTTGTATTTATTTAATTTACTTTTTAAAAAAATTGTGAGTTATTAAATTTTAGTAATTCTTTTTAAGTTGCGTTTGCTCTGAAAGTATTGCTAAGCACATGTCACACGTGCTTTACACACACACACACACACACACACACATATATATATATATATATATATATATATATATATATATATATATATATATATATATATATATATATATATATATATATATATATATATATATATATATATATATATATATATATATATATATATATATATATATATATATGTATGTATGTATGTATGTATGTATATGTATATATATGTATATATAGATATATATATATATAACGCTCGAAGTATCACGCTTGAAGAATCATTTTACTGTGGATAATTTCTCTTTTGCTTAATAAGTTCTGGTCAAGCTATTATGATGCTCTGAGTTTATCAATTAAACAAATAAAATATATATATTTATATAAATAAATTTCCAGATGAATTTAAAAGTAGCTTTGATTGCTTTCAAAAGATTGTAGATAGATGAAAAAATAACTAGCGATTATTTTATGGGATATTGTTTATCATAAGATTCTAAGCATACTTTATCCATTTAAAACCATCTAAGACATTACTATATGTTGGCAAACATTAGATTCTAAATACTTTTAAAATTAATACTTAGGAAAATTGCAGAATCAGAAATGGTTGCCTTCGACGAATGAACATCATTTTTATCACTCTCAATTTGATTATTTTTGGCTAAATCAGTTTGTGATCCATTGCATTTCAATTGTGTGTGTAATTTCATTTTTCTCTGTACCATGTTTCATTAGACTGATTGTTCCCTTAGATATTTAGATGCAATTAAGTATCACATGTTCTGAAACATATTGAAATTTCAAGTACTTATTTATTAGAAAAATCAAAATATCATTCTTTAATAGTGACAGCTAAAGTTTCCGATTGTAATTCATGAACTGGGAATAGGTGTACTATATTTGTGAAGCTTTATTAAAATTTTTATGCACATGTTTTCTTTTTAATTTATTACTTTCATTATTTCATTCACATTTTTAAGAAACTTTTTTTCAAATTTTGAAACTGGAAAAGTAGGATGTATTTTAAGCTTCCTTTGCAATTTATTTCACATTTGAATTTAAAAATTTGTTATTTCAACAAAATGTTATTCCTATATCTATGCCAAAAGCTCTCAGCATATTATCACGAAATAAAATCGCATTTAATAGCTTTCATGCTTGTTTCTTTATTTTGGTTCTCTTTTTAAAATACATGTACAATTCTGAAAAATATGAAAAGATTTCACTATCAGACACAATTATATTTTCCCTTAAATATTATTATTGATATGAAACTGACTTTAAAATGTTTTCAAATTTTTGTTATAAAATAAATTACGACCGATAAAATTTTCTGTATTTCCAGGTAATTTCAAATCATCGATTTTAATATATTTTATCTCTAACGTTCACTTTATATTCTTTTGTAGTATAATTTATGTTTTTTGTGCTGTATATGAAAAATTATTTTTTTACTTTTATAATAAAAAACATCACTTTTTCACAATCATAGTATATATATAAAATAGTACCTATAAAACTTAGTTTTTTTACTAAAAGTTAAAGAATAATTTTAGTTGGAGTCATACTTAAATTAAAATACACATGAAATTTTTAATAAAATTTACAATTATTAGAAATAAAATTTTACATCATAAAGCATTATAAAATAACTTCTCACATTAAAGTTTTCTTGGATGTAAAAATATTAAACGAATTAAGAAATGTTTCTTATAATCTGAAAAAAATTAGAAAATACAGTTATAAAATAACGTAAATAAAATATATTTAATGAATATAGAAGTTAGTATATAAATGCATATAATAATATAATTAAAGCATATTCTTTGTACAAACGACTCTTATTATATTTTGCGCTTTTTTAAGTAATTCTTCATACCAAACTTTGTATATAAATAAGAAAATTATTTTGTATAAAATTCTGAATTATTATCAGTTTGTAGACTGCTGTAATAATAGAAACTACACTTAGCACACACAATCTTTATTTTTAACAAAATAATTGCTTTAATTATATATATCTATATCTTTCTATCTATCTATCTATCTATCTATCTATCTATCTATCTATATATATATATATATATATATATATATATATATATATATATATATATATATATATATATATATATATATATATATATATATATATATATATATATATATATATATATATATATATATATATATATATATATATATATATATATATATATATATATATATATATATATATATATATATATATATATATATATATATATATATATATAATTTATATATATATATATATATATATATATATATATATATATATATATATATATATATATATATATATATATATATATATATATATATATATAAAATTTATATATATATATATATATATATATATATATATATATAAATTATATATATATATATATATATATATATATATATATATATATATATATATATATATAAATTTTATAAAATGACGTAAGACATGCAAATTTGAGGGGTGAGGCTATAAATAGCAAAGCAATTGAGCATGCCTTGAACAAGAATCAGCCATTTGTTTCATACTTATAAGGACTGTAACGATGTGTTGTAATTAGTTAATTGGTTTTGTTTTTATTTTCAAACATTAAATTAGTGGTTAAAATGTCGACTCAGTATTCGAGGGAACCATGCTCGAAACTTACGGATTTCTTACAAGTTATATAAAAGTCTGGATTCTTGTATCGAGAAATTGCAGTTAGCATGAATGTAATTCCATAATAATGTGTGTATTTGGGAAAATGATCAGTGAAAATCCAAATAAGGAAAATAACTTGGCTGATGCAAACGTAAATGTTCAATGCATGAGACCACAGATGTCTCATTCATTTGGATTTGTCGGAACATACATCCCTCTCCCTTGTGTTAGCACAATTTCGGAGCATTACTACAGGTGTTTTTTTGTCCCAGCAGCTCCCATTAAACTTGTAAAGCTTGTTGTAGGTAGGTGCAGTGGAGTTCACTGGTGTCGACTGTCAACAGGTGTTTTGTTGTCTAACTTGACAGTTCGTAGCCGCCTTTTAAATCATTAATTATGGGCTAGATTTTCCCTACGCAAGATTCTAATGTCACTGAATCACATATTTATCTTCAATAAATACAACAGGATGTCCACTGAAATTTGTTTTCAACATATGCATAGTGCGCTTAGTGGCAACAAACTGTTTTCTCCAATAAGTCAGCTCCGATTTTCAACAGATTGGAATACAATATTTGAAGAGCGCGCATAAGATGCCCATGGCATATGCTCATCATCCAAACATCAGCTCCCTCAGTATATTATTAAGACTTCGCACATATTCCTGATATGATGATAGTTTGAGGAATTGTTGGACATATTTGTTGATTCCATTTGAGCAATTGGCAGACAAGATTAACAACCATCGCTCTGCAAGGTAAATTGTACATCCAGATATCCATCTTCGGCATTTCTTGCCTCTTCTGCGGGCTTCTAATTCCCTAGACTGGTTACTTATAGAAAATGTATGAGATTTCATCGGTGGGGGAAAATATGTGAAATTTCTGGAGGGAGACACAGTAAAACTAAATATCGAAGTCATCTGGAGTGTCATTTTCGAAGACTGCAGTCAGAACTTGAATGATTTAATGCCTGAATCATCACTCAGCATAGTGAGGAGCACACAAATAGTTAATTTCCGATTTCCTTTCATTTCTGGCAAATTGATCTTTAGTTTGCACTTCAATCAGTGATGTGTGGAATAAATTTAATTAATTTTTCATAATTCCTTCAGGTATGGGGATATATATATATATATATATATATATATATATATATATATATATATATTATAAGATTGAAGTAAGGCGTAGTTATAAACTACAGGAAGTTCACCCAAGGCTTGAAGGTCTACAAGAAGCTTGAAATGCCAATAGTGTTTACATTTGCTCTTTAAATTTATGTATTTATTTGGTTTGCACTTAGTATTTGGTGCGGTTCTTTCAGGTTTGGATCTGTATTTAATTTTGATTACTATAAATTAAATTATTTTGCAACATTGGATTTAATATTATATTTTGGCTTCACTTTTACTTCTTTTATTCTGGTTCGATATTTTGGTTTGACATTTTTAGAGCGGTTTTGTGGTGTAGGTTTCTTCAAGACTATGTCTTCGGCCAATGCAGAAAACCCATACTTTCTTCCATTGTGGTCAACACCTCCTGAAGAAGCTACCCATGTTGGTACTTCGTTCCATTTTCCTTTATTCTATATTTTCTTTGAAATTTTAAACTATATATTGAACATTTTCCTTCTGTTTACTGTATTTCGTGTTATGTATGTATATATATATATATATATATATATATATATATATATATATATATATATATATATATATATATATATATATATATATATATATATATATATATATATATATACATTGATGATGGATAGTTACATAAATAGGCATTTATGCCGTAATGTCGTAAATGAAACTTGTAATTGTTTAAATACCAGCCCAAATTGCATTGAAATATTTCATCTCATTTAAACTGGAGACGTTTAGGGATGAAAGACTACAAATGAAACCGCTATATAAAGCTGAATCTCTGGGTATAATGTTAACAATTTAAATATTACCTAATAAACTATTCGATGTTTATATAAAGGCCATTCATTTGGTGGGTACGTACGAGTTCATGAATCTCTTAATCAAGATTTACACTTAAACTGACTACAAAATCATTAAACGTGTTATAGATTCAGTGAAATTAGATTTCAGAAAATAAGCAGACATAAAAATTATATATGATTAAAAATATTATTGTAAAAGTATATTAAGAATATTAGTAATGTACTTTATGTATAACATTTGAGATGATTCGTATATAAAATATCGAGGTATTATAGTCTTTATTTCTTTTTAGATGCTGCCAAAATTTTTTAATGAATGTCATTGCTATAATTTAAGTTCTTTATAAGCAACAGTAATTTTAGCATTTTATATTTTATTTGAACTATACAATATATATTAATCATTTTCATAATTTTTGCCTAAGTAGTTGAATATAATAATCTATTTGAGCAAAACAAAAGGTCTTATAGAATTAATAAATTTATAACTCGTCTGATAAATAATATAAACCACCGTTTCCTTACAAATAGAAATTAGTTATAAAACATACTTAAAAAGGAAATACTTGTTATTGAAAATTATCAAGATACTGTTGTTATATGTAAGTTTAGTAATTATTGACATATGATGAAAATGACAATAAATCTGTAAATTTTAAAGTAAGTCTTTAATTATAGTAAATTTTTCTTTTGGGTTTGCATTGGGAAAATCTATTAACAATAAATGTACAACTGTGTATGTTTAAGTGAACATAAACGCATATTGCTATTTAAAAAATGTAGTAAAATCCATAAAAAACAACTTATATTTTTTTAAATAACTTTATTATGTTTTTAATGAAAATATGTATAAAATGTATTGTTTTTTTAAATAAACTCTACTTCAATTATGTTAAATAAAACGGCATGCTTTTAAATCATTGTGTATAACAGATGATGTTAAAATTTCATATTCTATTTAGTAATTGGAGTATGTGTTATGCGTTAAGTTAGCTAACTCCTAAACCTTAAATTCGTGTTTTTAAAGTTCAACTTGAAGACAGTGTTTGCAGTGCAGTGTTTGTTATAGTTTAAAATTTATTTTGCTGAGTATAACTTTTGCCTTTCATGAATTAGTAAATGGTTTGCATTACAGATTAATTTTCGGAATTTATTTCCAATTCATTGTTTTCAAAAATATAATTGTTACTTAAAATATCCTCATATTTTTAGATACATTTTTATAAATAATCTTCGCTATTTTGTATATTTCATTTCTATATGTGGCTATACTAAAATATATTTAAAGGTCAACAAACTTTTTGAAATACAAAAACATTTCTCTGGAAATCAAGCAAGTCAAATACTTTATTGAAAGTTTAATAAGAAGAAAAATACATGGCGTACAGATGGAGGAATAAAATCATTTTCAAGCATAACAGATTTTAATGCTAAAATTTGCATAGATAGAAACATTTTCGATTCAAGCAAGCAAATTTTATCGAAATTAAAAGTGAAAATATATTTCCGTCTAACAAAACAATGACATTAAAGTTCATTTTGATGTATTGAATACATTTTAAATCAATAATAATCTAATGAATTGTAAGGAATTAGAAGATTTATGTCTGTTTCTCTTTAAATACCTACTAAAATAACTAAAATATTTTTTGAATTAGAGAATATATTTAAATAATATGATTTCTTGAAATTATTTCATTGTAGCAATCAAACTCCTTCGATTTAATTAATAAGTTTAAAAACAAAAATCTAAAAATATGAGTTAATTACGATGATTTTTTTTAAAATCGCCTATATAAATATTATTCACATTTATGTTAACATTATGGTTTCATTAATTTTGAATTATGATATCAATACATGTTTCAAGTAAAATTAATGCTTTTTACTTTGTTGTTTACTTGAAACAGATTTTACTAGACTATTAATGCCAAATGAAATGCTATTGAACATAATGAATCGTGGAAAATCTAAATCACATTCCCTTGATGGGGATGACACCTGAGCTTATACACTTTTTATCCCACTATACCAGTAGAAGAAGATTGCATCCTTGAATAATTTAATTTTTACTCCACTAATCATTTGTAAATGTGATGAATAAGTGTCTTGCCAAACATAATGCCTATTTATTTTTGCCTTGTCTAATTAACCTATCACGATTTCGATTAATTTTGAAATTCAAGAAAAATACTCACTTTTGTACAAAAAAAAACCTAAATTGCTTAGCCAGACACTATCTGGAAAAATCTTGTTACAAAATATTACAAAATTAAGTTTAAAAAAATAGCTCATTAATATATAAAACACTTAGAATAAGCATTTTACAGTACACAAGTATGCATTATTTTGGACATGGTCTGTTTCAAAAAGGTCTGCATACTATTTTCAGAATATGTTTAGATACTTTAAAACTTCCCTTCTAGTAACTAAAAGTTTGTAGTAATGTTAAAAGAATTTACTATTAATTATATTTAATTGATAATTTCTATATATATATGTGTAACCTATAAATAGCATTGATACCATTTATAAATATGTAAAACGTTCAAAAGGAGCACAATTCTGATTCATTTTTATTATTTAACTGTAGATAAAAATTAATGCAATCGCCATTCTCGGCATAACATAACTTCAAAAACTTATAGAAAAAATATTTTATGCTATCAAAATATACATTGTTTTGAACTCGTTGTACTCCAAAAATACTACTTTCTGAATATGCTTAGATATTTTAAAACTTTCTAGTAACTAAGCGATTAAGTGTTGTAATGTTAAATTAATTTCTATTAAAAGTATGTAATCGATAAATTCGGCGCATTTATGTGCGCTACCATATAAATAACATTGATTTTATTTATAATCAAATATAAAACAATCGAAAGTAGCTCACACACAAACTATTTATTCATTTATATCACTTCCTTCTCTAACGGTAGTTAACAATAAGTATGCAATCATGATGCTCGCCATAACATAAGCCGCAAGCATAGGAAATTTTCAGGGTGAGAATGCCCAGAAGCTTCTGTGCATCTTATTTTTCGAAGGCAGCACGTAACTTCAAAATGATTACGATCTTCTCGAGATAATACTTGCATAATGAACGGTGCAAACACGATGGACTTTGGTGTACGAACAGAAAAGCTGATGCAAATCAGGATTTAATGGTGTAGAAGAGTTTTAAAAATCCAATTTTCATAATGGAATGTAGGGGCTGTGATCATTCCCGCACCCCATTGAGAGTCCTGCCCTCTACAGCGATGATGTGGAAGAGTGCATTATATGATAAACTATTATTTTTGGCCTAGACGCCGGCCTTTTAAAATGGGTAATCGCTTAATTATTTCGTGAAGCGTGACACGTCCACAATATCTCTGGATTTGCAGTGATAGTGAGGATCGTTTAAATTTTTAATGTTATAACATTATATAATATATATAAAATTATTTTATGAGATAAAATTATTATAAAAATGCTTTGCTATATAAAGTTTCATTATTACTTAATTTAAAAGTATGAATAAATTGATTTCTGTCTTTTAATTTCACTGCATTAGAAATAAAAATGAAATATTAGTGATAATTCGAGGTATATACTTAAAGACATTCGGATACTAATTGTTTCATCAAAAGTGGAATAAAAATAAAGAATAGAAATTTATCGATATATATATATATATATATATATATATATATATATATATATATATATATATATATATATATATATATATATATATATATTTATATAATGTGTGTATATATATATATATGTATATATACATACACACACACACACATATATGTGTGTGTGTGTGTGTGTGTGTGTGTGTGTGTGTGTGTGTGTGTGTGTGTGTGTGTGTGTGTGTGTGTGTGTGTGTGTGTGTGTGTGTGTGTGTGTGTGTGTGTGTGTGTGTGTGTGTGTGTGTGTGTGTGTGTGTGTAAGTATAGATATGTTTGTGTATTAGCATTTTATTCCTGAAGAAATATATTGCTACAGCCTTTAAAAACACTTAAAAGTTTATTTTTAAATTGGAAAAACTATCTTAATTATATAATTGTTAAAATAAAGCATATTTTTAATCAAAGAATCATTAAAACATTAATCTATCCAATTAAATTTGAATATGTGATTTTGATTCTTTTAGGAAAAAATAACATTACATAGGATTCCAAATTTTTTTGCATGTATTAAAAATAACATGTAATTTATTCAAAAAATATGTTTGTATTTATTTGTCGTTGTATTTTCTTTGAATTAAGTAAAAATAATCAGAAACATTTTATTCTTTCACAATTACAAAATATGTTTTATATTATAATTAAAAAACGTGGAAAACTTCAAAATTAATGCCTTATTTCATAACAATGTCTTAATAACTATCATTTTATACATTGTGAGAAAATATATAAATCCAATTAAAAGAAATAGAAATTTTGGTACCGATTCTATATTTGTGCAATAAGCAATCATTATACGTTTCAATGTTTATAAAGTGTCTACAACGGATTACAATACATTTAAATTATTTCACTACACAAATGCTTGCTGAATATTTTTCTGTAGTTAAGTAATTTATGTTTATTGGCTCAATCATTTATTGTTATAACTCTTATTTATTTTTTAATGTATATTTATAATCAGTTTTCAATAAATCCCAACATAAATTATTCCTAGCCAAGTTATAAAGATAATGAGGTCAGAGTATTTTCTAATGTGAGTTCCTTTGGAAGATAAATCCTAATTTAATCCAAATGTAATTGTGTGTATTGAGATGATTCAATTGACTAGAGAATTGCCTCTAAGGTACACTTTCTCTTCATCCACTTCCTGAGGTTTGTACAAAAAAGTATTCTGATGATCTAATTTGCTGAGTAAATAAGTGCCGTTTCTAAGATAGGATTTTAATTAAACAATTTTGAAGTGAATGCGTATTGAATATAAAATGATGGGAAAATAAATGATAATTTCTGGTATAGAGTATGGTATATATTTCATACATTTTGAATGAGAAATTATGAAAAATAGAGCGCACAATATTTAAAGTATGTTAATGAATACTTACTTGTACCTTATAAATAATTTTACTAAGAACACTTTAATTGTAAGAACTTAAATTATTATTATTAAAATATACTTTTTAAGGAAATAATAATTTTTAATATTCGTAAAAAACGTGTGCCTCACTTCTTTAGAGACAAATATAGAGACCATGAACTGACAAGTATTTAAATATGTAAATTACTGTAATTTAATGTAATACGTAATTTAAATATGCTTTATTTAAATATGTAAATTTTGAAAGAATTACTCTTACAGATTTGTTTTATGAACTGATTCTTTACAGCGTTTTTATAAAAATCTGATTTTATATTCACAGAGGAATAGTAAAGAAATTTTCATTCACGTTTTGAATTCAGTTACCGAGAGAAAAGTTATAAATATATATACATATGTGTATATACTCTGTGTATGTACTTTTCTGGAGGATTGATTGTGCAGAGTTACATTTTATGAGATATTTATTACATAACAACACAACTTA
The DNA here is from genome assembly GCA_037975125.1 of Latrodectus hesperus. Classification (NCBI taxonomy): domain Eukaryota; kingdom Metazoa; phylum Arthropoda; class Arachnida; order Araneae; family Theridiidae; genus Latrodectus; species Latrodectus hesperus. The sequence continues at coordinate 37,042 of JAJQOW010000465.1, read as the reverse complement.
CACAGAAAACACTTAAACGAACACTACACTGGCATACTTTAAGAATGAAATTTTACATATGTTCAAAAACCAAATTGGACGTTGTCAAAAAAGGAAAGAGAAAATTTCTGAAAAATAATATTGTGTCTTCACATTACTCTTCTCCTAGTTTTTCAAAAACGGAGACGAATCGGTATTGAAAATGTTCTGTTCTTCGAAAACGAGCCACTGTATTTTGATACGTGTGGGAGTTGAATGTTATGAAATATCTGTGCAATTACTGTCTTCAGACAATAAAAACATAGGTTTGAGTCTGTCAATTGCCACAGTCATATCACAACCTTAAACTAAAATGACGTGGGACTCAGGTAGCCTCTGAACAACCTTGAAAGGTCCATCACAGTGTGGTTGCAGGGACCATTGAATTGCATCATGTTTAGGAAAACATGACTATAAGATTCTAAGCATTTGAAGATATAAATCTTGGGTGTAGCTTGGCGAAATGCACCACTTGGGCATATATCTTGGATGACATCGTACAGCTTTTCAACGTAAGCTGGTGTTAAGGGAGGAAGCGTTGTATCATCGAGAAAGTAAGCAGGCAGTCGAAGCATGCACCAGCTCAATAACCGAAACCTTCAGATCTTCTCTGTACACAGATCGTAATCCCAAAATTACTAGAGGGAGTGCATCAACCCAATTAAGGTGCGAAAGACATGAAATAGCTTGTTTTAATGACCAATTAAACGTTCAACCATGCCAATACATATTGGATTGTATGCAGAAGTTCGGTGTATCTGAATACCAAAGAGAGAAGCCGATGCTCAAAATAGTGAGGATTCAAATTTTTTCATATTTTAAATTCCATCAATGTTAAAGTAAAGTGTTTCGTCATTTATGAGTTATAAAATAATGATAAATATTACATTGAATATCTTACGTATCATCATAAGATTTTAACAACAATTTTTATGATACTTAATAATTAATAAATTAAATTTGTGTTACTAGTGAAAACAAAGGTATTTACAGGATTTCAAAATTTATGGAATATAACAGAGGTCAGAAATTATTGAAAGAAAACAAAAAAGATTGGTAGTATGTGGATTTTCTATTTTAACGTTCTCTGTAGAAATACAGTTCATTAATTTTAAATACTTATATTTTTCATTTATTTCTACTAATTTTTCAACTACCTTTTTAAAATAGAATTATTTTAATTTTACAAAAAGGATTAATTGAAAAACATTATTCTATCTCAAACTTGTTTGCAAGATTTCAATTAATGAAAAAAATTACATGATAAAGATTTAATCTTATCTAAGTATAATTAATAAAAAAATCGAAACATAAAATCCATATAATTTTAATCCATGAACAAATCTTTCGAGCATATTTCCTGCATAAGAGCATGCGAATAAGTTCAAACATTCGATTTTATTGAGGTTTCAGCTGCTATTTAAGAGTAAATATTGCATAATTTACAAATGAACATACAGTAAACTCAACAGTTTAATACATAAATTTAGATTTAAGATTTTCTAAGGTATATGAAATATTTATTATATTCTGTAGTAATATTTATCAAATTATTCTGTTTTTTAATTTACATTTTTATATCTGATATTATATATATATATATATATATATATATATATATATATATATATATATATATATATATATATATATATATATATATATATATATATATATATATATATATATATATATATATATATATATATATATATATATATATATATATATATATATATATATATATATATATATATATATATATATATATATATATATATATATATATATATATATATATATATATATTTATATTATATATATTTATATAATATATATATATATATATATATATATATATATATATATATTATATAAATATATATAATATATATATATATATAAATATATATATATATATATATATATATATATATATATATATATATATATATATATATATATATATATATATATATATATATATATATATATATATATATATATATATATATATATATATATATATATATATATATATATATATATATATATATATATATATATATATATATATATATATATATATATATATATATATATATATATATATATATATATATATATATATATATATATATATATAAACATTATTATAAAAAAGTGCATTCTTTGCTAAGAATCCAACTGAATCTTAAGGGTTTAATTTTAATAGATATTACAGGATTCATCACAATTCAATAGTAAAAAAATATTTTTGAGTTTATTATGTATGCATTTGTTAAAAGTTGTTTACATTATTAGGAAGTAAACATACTTCCCCAATATTTTTTAAAAATGCTAATATTTACTACATTTTGGTTTTGATAGCATTAATATTTACAGTTTTACTATGATGCCTTCTTGAAATTTAATAATATATACAATGAATGATCAAGTGAAACACAAATTTCAGATCTGAAATATATGATGACTCTTAAACTTGGTATTAGAAAAGTTTAAATTGGTATTTTTGGGTAATATTACTGAAGCAAAATATTACTGCATATCCTACCTAAGGCAAAGATGTATACGAATATATAATGATATGAAAATAATCTTTCAAACAAATAGCGAAAGTCAGGTTAAAAAGAATAAATATGAATTTGTAAGATTTCAAAAATAATCTTATACTGTATTGTTATGTGATGATAAATTTTTTGTATATGACTGTATATCTATTACATTTTGTTGTTGTATTACTTCAATCACTTTTTACTGTATTCTTTTTCTAATTTAAAAATTACCGTAACTTTTTTTTGTCACCCCACCCTTTCAAAAATTCTCGTTTTGATTCGCATTTCCTCCACTCCCCGCCTGCGTATGCATTTAGTTTGTGTGTGATTTTTTACAATTTCCGGAGGGGTGAAAGATTGCCATCCGACTGCCGAAGTAAGCTTTGTAAGTAGGAGGGACAAGAACAAAGTCTAGACATGATTCCTTTGAAACAAATAATATAAAAAGTTCGATATGGATGAGATCATTAGGAACATTTTGCAAAAATGAAATTAATAAACTGAAGATATTTCGATTATTATAAAAACCAGAGTTGCTGCACAGAATCCACAAGATCCAGTATTATCGCCGATGAAATATGGATGTTACCTGAAGAGGACCTAAAAGTCACCATTTTTTTCTTAGGAACAATACGCACGTAGAAGGATGCCAAAACTCCAGGTCTAATATGACTTTTTTTTTCTTCTGACCAGCTGTCTTGTCCACAAACAGAATATGTGATAGAATCAATTAAAATTTTCTCTTTTTTTCATTAATTTTTTGATGTTTGAGAAGTGTCCAATCCCCTATATTATCATTACGATTTCTCACTCCCATGAACAATAGCTACGAACAAAGAGCGAAATTTTTCCTACATAATTTTTCAATTTTGATACTAACAAATTAATTATTTTTTGCTTTCATTCCATTTGTAAAATCATGTGGTTTGTAATGTATTTTAGTAATATATTCATAATCGGTTTTTAATTAATTAAATTGTAGAATATTTATTGTACACAATCTCATTGTAAAAATAAAATGATTAAGCATGATTCAGTATAGTGTGCATAGATATTAGTATCCAACTTTTCTGACATTTTACTGATAGTTTACCAATGTATGAGTGGAATTTAATTTTATTGTTAATATTAATTATCCTATCTACTCTGATATTTTTTATATTCATATATTATTTAAAAATTCTTAACTAAGCTTAAAATTTCCTTTTAATTTTTTATCCTTTAGGAACAGTCTTGATAATGAGGAACTAGCTTGAATTATGACTATCATTTTCTAGGATTATTTTTTTAAAATATTTTCAACGATTAAGTTTATTATATAGTAGAGAACACCCACAGAAATATATTTGAACGGAAATCCATCACCATCCCAATTTCCGCTCAGAAGATGGTGCACAAGGAGAAGGGGGAGAAGAGTAAGCAAAAGATGGACAGAGCGCGTGCGCTTCCCTTGCCGATACCCCCCACTGTCCCATGCAGCCCCCTTTTCCAACAGCGCCCAGTCGTTCGGTTTGCAGCCGAATGGATCGGTTGCGCTTTCAAACTCTTGGCAGAGGAGAGCATTAGAGGAGAGGGGAGACAGAGATCAAAGTTATTCCTTCTTCGTCTTCTGGCCTCTTCCCATCCATGGAACGGTTGGTGTTCTAGTTTCGGGAAAAAAGATGACGAGATGGTTCCGCTTTAGGGAGGAATACAAATAGAGATACTCTTTTTTTATTTTGTTAAATAGACAGGCTTTGTCATCGGAATAAAAACTCTGGTGGTGCTTTAAATATAGAAGATTAAAATCATTATTGACTGGTAAGAGCAATGTTTTTACCCTTCATATATTTTCCACTTATGTATAACTTTTTTTTCAAAAGTTTGAATTTTTTCAATCACATCAATAAAATTGATCAATAGTTTTATAACTTTAAAAACTATTTTTCTTTGAAATAATGGATATTTTTTTGTCAATTAGGTAATATCATTAGATAACTACTGTAAAAGACGTGAATAATTCTGGATAAAAATTGTTAATATTACATGCTTTGCTATATGTGTGTATATAGAGATGTTATTTGATCGATAGATAACGGGAAAATCTACTGCATTTTACGGGCAACAGTTTTACTCTTCAGAGGAAATTTTATATTAAAGAACCATCTTAAATTAAAATTTTTATCAAAAAGCAAACATATTTTTATGTAAAATAATGTAAATAAAGCGATCTATCTATGTATGTCATCATTGAAATTTAAGTATAAATTTAAGCATTCTTATAAAGTAAGTTTGGAAGCTTAATATTAAATGACATCATTAATGTCACTTAGTTCATTTTTTTAAAAATTTAACCAAAAAAATATAAATCGAATTATTGTGTGGAAATATTTTGAAAGGATTGAAAAAGAAACTAATTTGTTAGACAAGATCAACAGTTTCTTACATTGAATCTCTTATATTTTGTCAATTTTTTGTAAATTTTAATACAAGGTTTTTTTATTTCAAATTAACATAATAAATGTTTCGTAATTTTATTTACATTTATACAGATTTATATATTACATAACATCATTATTAGATAATTATGAAATCTTGTATATAATATAACATATTTTAGAAGCTATATTATCTATGATATGATAGTACGCCTTAATGTATGTATAATGGATAGAGAAAGAGGAATTATATGTACATTGGAGGAAATTTATAATATTATTATTACAATATGAAACACTACCTGAATGTACATTAAACATGAATATTTAGATAAATGATTAAATTTATTAACATAACATGTTAATGTTAAAAGGTATATTTACCATTTTAAAGGAAATAATTTCGATTCAACACGATATATGTTACAAAATCTGATCTCAACTAATTCGGGATTATATAAATAATATCGGAATGAAAATAAAATTCCGTTATGCAGGATAGTGTCATGACTACTTTTTGTGTTGAATAAACGTTTAAGAAAGTCCAAAAATTAGAAACACAGCTTACCATATGCATACATTAAGTAGATTAAGCATAAGTTAGCATAATTTTTAACGATTTTCCAATAATATCTATTATAATTCCATAGTATTCTATGTCAATATAAAAGTTGTTTCAACATGAATTTAATAATGTTGACCGAACTAGTATATATATATATATATATATATATATATATATATATATATATATATATATATATATATATATATATATATATATATATATATATATATATATATATATATATATATATATATATATATATATATATATATATATATATATATATATATATATATATATATATATATATATATATATATATATATATATATATATATATATATATATATATATATATATATATATATATATATATATATATATATATATATATATATATATATATATATATATATATATATATATACCTTTTTTATAAAATTCATTTTTCATCAATATTATTGTTTAGTTTAACAAATTTCAATTTCATGACTTAGTTATAATCATCAATATGCATTAATTTAATGTATGTATATATTTTAATAACATTATAGTTCGAATAGATAGAATTTATCCTTTTTTTCTTTTTTAAGGTTCTTTCAAACTTTAATATCCTTTATTTTATGTTAATTAATTTTCCAATTGCATTGCATTCCATAAGTAAGACAAAAATATGCTTTATTTGCAATCGAACATATTTGAATTGATTTAAATATATATATATATATATATATATATATATATATATATATATATATATATATATATATATATGTATATATATATATATATATGTGTATATATATATATATATATATATATATATATATATATATATATATATATATATATATATATATATATATATATATATATATATATATATATATATATATATATATATATATATATATATAATATGTCTGTATGTATTAATATTATATATATTAATATCTTGTTCCGTGTATCATTGGAGTTATTCCTATGCTATAAGGAACAAGATATTCGCTTAGCAAAATTTATAATTCGAAATGATTTTAAAAACCATTCAAGTTTATTTTATTTTTTTAAATATAATTTTTTGACTATGTAATAGATTTCATTTATTAAAATGTAAATTATTATTTAAATTTCTTGAAAAATTTAGTTGAAGTACATGTTATTTATTTATCAATCAATGATATCCCATTTGTCTAAAGTAAAACAATTGAATGGTTTTCAGGACTTACTTTTAACATAACATTTATATACATGTGTATCGATATGAATAGATACTCCCATAAATACATCTGGACATGCACATATGCAACTGGTTGGATTTTATTGGAAGATGCTACGAAGGAATATAGAAGGATTTGAATTTTATTTCCACTTAATTGGTTGAAAACGGTACTTTTTTAAACTAGAAATTATTATTTACTACAAACGCCAACAGATGGCTCTGTTAGTCTTAATTTTGCAAATACTATATTACTACAGGTTTTCACTCATAATTTTTCTAAAAGCAATATTGATTTTTCAATATGTACAGAAATATTATAATAGAATTAGACTGTTAAATCCACTATCTCAGAAAAGAGTAATCTGTAAACATAATTTCATATCTCATAATTGAAATATAACGATGCATTATTCATAACTTCTCTAAAAGACATATAGGATTTTTTAGCCTTAAAAATCTTTATTGGCTTATTACTCAGAAAATCTCGAAAATCTTATAAGATTTGATATGCGTTTATTACAGAAATTTAAATTTTATTGAAAAACCTTCATAAAATCTAAAACTATTTGTCATCGTTAAGTATAAAATGGTATTTCTGACAAATTTTTATTACTTAGAAATACAGAATTCTTAGTATTTTTGTATGCAACATTTAGAAATAAGTGTACGTCGACTTCATTGAAAGAAATCCTACTTTGTTTACTAAAATTCACTTATAAATAGTAATTCTGTTTCATATTTCGAAAAACAAGTCTTTTATATTCGAAATATGGTGTTAGGCACAGCAAAAAGCGTACAAGCAAACAAACTAGCTTTTTTGAATCAATAAATTCTTTTTTAACTTGACATTTATGTTAAATGCATTTTTTAGAATGAATAAATAATCAAATTATGCATAATATGAAGTAAATTTATTTACAAGATTTAACTGTAAAAGATTGAGGTCTCTTGTAATTTGAAAATATGTTTATCAATTGTGCTAAAAGCAAATGATAAAAAAATGTAACCGACAAAAACAATCATCATATTTTTACAAATAATTACTTTTTATCCAGCAATTTTGTATTATGAAATTGAACAATGAGAGTTGAAGAAGATAGGGAGTAATAAACCTTTTCCTGTTTCTCTATGATTTTAAAAAAATCTTAATTTTAATATTAGTAAAAACAATTTTCAATAAAACAAAGAATAATTTTCAAAACTTTTATATTTTTTTTATTAAAAACAAATTTAAAATACATTACGAAAAAAAATCAAATTTGAATATTAAGTATCTATTTCAAAAAAAAATATTATGCGTAGCACATTTATAGGATATTAATAATTGTGACGAAATTACATTTTAATTAACCTAAAATTGTTGTTTAAAAATTAAACATTCAAAAGAAGTATAATATTAAATGTAAAGTGTATAAATTAGTCGAGAATTATTCAATTAAATTTTAGCAATACTCTAGATAAATTACCTTCATATTTCTTTTTATAGGGTTCAACAACTATATTATTTTATGTGATGAATTAATAATAGTTTTATGAGTTGCAAATTATACGATAGCTATAAGCTTGTTTTGAATTTTTTATAAGAAAAAAAAGATCCAAATGGGACATATAATAAATTCAGAAAATTGCTCATATTTTATATACACAACTAATACCAAGTTATTTTTCTTTAACTGGAAACATGTTTCTGAATAATTAAATTTCATTTAAAATGTATATTAGTAAAAATCTCCACTAAAATAATAATTTTCAAAACATTTATAGATTTTTTTATTTAAAAACAAAATTAAAATGCATTATGGAAAAAATCAAATTTGAATAGGAAAAGTTAGTATTTTTAATAGCATTAATAAATTTTTATTCTTGATGTGAAAGAAATTTGTATTATTTCTGTGATATTAATTAAAGAGCTAGATGAAAATGTTTTCTTTAATAACAAAATGTTTATTTTAAAATGCGTGTTCGAAAATTGGTAGTTTTATCATGATGTTGGATATTTTTATTTAATAATTTAAAATTCCAAAAGTGGTCTCAAAAGATGAGCATGATATTGATAAACTTATTAATTTTGAGTTTTTCATGAATTCCCTCTAAGGATATATTTAATGTACATTATGTATATAAATCTCTGTGTGTGCGCGACATTCTTCTGAAAGTATACCCTGGTAAAATCTTACAATCAATTGTTTAGTGTTAGTTCTTTACTTAATAATTTCTCTAACTAAATCAGATCTGATAACGAGCCATCATTTTCTTTATATAGAAAACATCTATTTTATCACTAATAATATTTCAAATTCATCACACCCACAAGATTTTTCTAGTGACTGACAAGATCTAATAAAATAAAATATATGACTGACTTCATATTTTGTTTCAGCTATGCCATATCACTTAAAGCAAATAGAAATTCTGTAGTAGAATAATAGTAATCCGTGTTGATCTTAACTCTTCTACATACACTGTCACGATATATGATCCTAAAAGTTTTTTTCGTGAATATAGGATAATATTGGACTATGTATTGGGAAGCAAAGCAGAACATTAGTTTTTGCATGAAGAGACAATTGTACTTTTTAAAGCATATTTCAAATGTTACTGTTGAAATTCTTCGCGTGACTTAGTAATCAGGACTACGCTATAATCAATGGCAAATTTTATTTTCAATACTATCTACTCTCGAGGGAAGAAAAATGGAATTTTATTTTATTTCTTTTTTTGTGAAATATTTTTGAACTTTTCAAAAATTACATTAACATTTCTGCATTAATTTTAACAAAAATTAAAAATAATTACCATTACATTTTCCATAATTATTTTTTATTATATTTTATTTTAAGCAAATTAAAAAAATGCTTGTATTTTTATATTTTTTAAAATTTTTCTGTACTACAGAGGGTATTAGCACATTTTTAGGATGATTTTGGGGCCGTTTAATTAATGTTTAAAATGTAAAGATTATTTTTTAAATGTTCGATCTGCATAGCTTTTTTCTGGACTATAAGTCTGCATCGTTATTTCCATGATTTAAGTGGAAAATTTCCAGTTTTATTGCTTTCCATTCCTCTTCCACTACTTTCCAGAATCCGTCTATCGTGGTGGATTTGCGTTCAGAAAGAGCTCTTTTGAACAGACCAAAGGCACAATAGTCCATAGGTGAAACGTCAGGGGACTTCACAGGAATATGTTGAAAAGATATATATGCAATACCTGTATTAGTCTTCATTTTTTCAAGGAATGCAGTGGTAGTTTCGAAGTATGACTTGTAGCTTTGTCTTGTTGATGTTTTAATCTTTGAAAGTCTTTGTATCCAAGGAGTGGAATTTCTTCTGTAAATATTGGACGTAAAACCTTCTCCTGATAGTATGATGAGTTGATTTTAAAATTTTTTTCTACTCTTCTTATTTTTAATTTCCCATTGTAGGAGAAACCTGCGACTATCAAAACCCCTTACTAAAACTTTCTTTACATTGACAAAACCAGGTTTGTACATTTTTTTCTCCTCGTTTCCTATAGTAAATAGACCTATTTTTGTTGCAGTCATTTAGGTAAACCCATGCTTCATCAAGAGTCACAATGTATTTCCATGTATCTCCTGTTAAATGGTTTTCATACAGGATTCTACAAAATGTTTTGCGTTGAGGCACATGTCTTGGCAAAAGCTGGTGAACATTAAGTTTTTTAGCTTTTCTAAATTGTAAATCTTGATTTATTATTTTATTTATTGTTGATACAAATGCATCTAAAGACTTTGCAATTGATTTCTGTGTTGATGGATTTTCACTTGTTACCATCGATTTCACTTTAGGAACATTTGAAACAGTATGTACTTTTTTCAGATATTCGTTTGGAGTCTTCTTTCCATGTAGAAATAATGATTGACGATTTTTACCTGTCCGATTAATGATGTTGCTTATTTTGCACTTAGAAATTTTAATACCATGCATTTCACAACGTTTTTGAATCCTGGAATAAGAATATTTCTCTTCGGAAAGCGCAAAAATATATTCCTCAATCCACAGCTTGTTTACATGCGACATTTTGAAAGAAGAATAAATTTAAAAGAAGCAGCCGATATTTATCATTTTAAATAATAAACTTTTGCCAAAACTTTTTATTTCAAAACATTTACTTTTTAAAATTCTTAATCGAAATCGTTCTAAAAATGTGTTAATATCCTCTGTATATTTCATAAAATTGCTTGTAAATTTTTACCATGTAATAAAAGCAAATTTGTGAAGCAATTATTATCGTAAATATTAACATATGCATCAGAACAATAACTTCAAGTATTTCTTTCTATCTTTTAGTGAGCTATACATGCTCTAATGTTGCGATTTAAGATAAATATTAAAACATATTTCTATTACTTAAATGGAAAATAAAGATGTATCTAATGAAAGAGAAATATTAATATACGTAAATATTTTATTATCTTGAATAATTATAGAACTGCATTTTTAAAATAAACGGTAACTATATGGAAATATGTTATGGAGCTGGTTGGAGAGTAAATGTGGAAAGAGATTCCAGCGAAGTTACGCAGACAATGTCGTGTGACGTAAACTTTCGGCTGAGCGGAAGAAACATTCCTATCTGTTGCCAACATTCCAGTAAAAGTACTTAAGAATCTAGAATCAGGAATCAATGACCAATCACTGAGGTGGATAATGGCTATCCTTCGTAATTAAGTCTGTCATCGTTAATCACATTCCTATTCCTATTCCCTTGTTCTGACGCTTCATTAGATTTCCCGGGATATAAATTGATCTTCGGGAAACATCTCTCCTCTCGAGTTGAGAATAAACCTTGTGTTATTGCGTCCTTCGCTGATTTCCTTTTTATTTCCCCTCAAGTTTGCTCTCAAGTTTCGGAGGAGGAGTCAAAATGACCGCATTTCGTAAAATGCTAATGGCGGAAAGGGGTGCGGAGCTAATAGTTCTAAAGTTTTCCCTTACTTGTACACACACACGTGTGTGCTGAAGCTGAAATTAGGAACATTTTGTGCCTTTTAGTACCCATTAAAATTAATTACTCTAGGCCCTCACATGAGATCAATTAATAGTAATGTTCAAGAAAGTTTATCTATAAATTTCTCCTACTTTAGAGTTTGTTTTTATATCTTCTATTAAATTTTGAATAGATTATAAATTGCTTTAGGTGATAATTATGCAACTGCAAAATGCGAGTTTTTAACTTGCTTATTTTATGTTAAACTGTAAATGTTATTTAGAAAAAAAAGGTTTCTTGTAGTATATATATACACAATTTACTTATACCTAATTCATAAAAGGGAGAAATCTTGTTTTTATAAATTATAGAAGTGTACTTGTTGTTGAAAAGCAAAGTATTTAAAAAAATATAATTTTTCAAAAGTAGTAGTGTGTTTATATTTCAAAACTATTTTGAGTGAAGATATTCGTAGATAAATTTCTTTTCGTAGTTTTGTGTATGACGATCGATGATCGAGTGGTTAGCCTTCTTAACTCCTGAGCTGTTGGTCCCGGGTTCGAATCCAGGTTCGGACATGGATGTTTTTTTCCTTCTCTGTTCTCTCTGAGTTTCTCTGTCCTTTCTTCTGTGATGTTGTATGACTGTGGCCCGCCCTATAAACGGGTTTGTGGTGGTATGCCGTGGGCAACGCTACTCACCTCCGTAACTTGGTTCACAGGTGCCCGCTGGGTAAAGGCAAATGAGTAGCGGTTTCTGGCCTTGTTGTGGCATAGGGTTAGTCACCTAAGTGTGCCCGCCGTTGGAAAAAAAACCTTTGTGTATGTGATGAAAAACAATCTTATATTTAATGATAGATATAAATTTCTTTGTATAAAAAATATCATAATTGTTATTTTAAAAAATAACCTTTAGCAAACATCTTTATATTTTAGAATGCATTAAATTCAGTGATTAATGCAAAATTTAAAATAACACACATTTTTCTGAACGCATGCATTAATGAAAGTAAAATTTTTACATCAGCTTTTACATAGATATTTTATTGGCGAAAAAAGTACACCGATTTTTTCCGTATATAAAATATGCAATTCACAAACAATTTTAAATCATGTTTAAATTTAAGACTTTGTGCAATGATTTACTTTGCGTGTCCTATTTACAGAAAATCAATTTTTAAACACAAATAAAAACGGACAAATTATGGAAATTTAATTCCATTATATATTAGTCGTCATTTTGTGAATGAAAAATAAAATCATTCTTTTATTTATAAATGCAAAGAATATTGTGTTTTCTTTTATAAATATGAAAAACAACTGATTGACTGTTCTGATGAAAACATTTGGAAATAAATTAGTATTTTACAATACTTGAATATAAAAAATTACATTGAAATGTTCTTTTATTAAATTAAATAATATTACAAATTACATTTAGGTTTAATAATTAAAATTATCTTTTCTTATGCTAAGATTCCAATATTTCGCATTTTATAAGTTTAGCTAATATTTATATTGATTTCAATTACCATAGCTTCATTTTTTTATATAAAAATTATTCTTTGTATTAAATTTTACAAAAACTTTTCTGTTTATTTTTCTTATGTTATTTTCAGAGTTAAATTTTGATTTTCTTAATAATAAATGACACTTAAAGTGGACGCAATTTTCGAACGTGGCTTTCTCTGTCATTAATCGAATGTGTCTGAGAGTGTGATATTTAATTAAAGGGAAAGGAAGGCATTTGGGACTGCTCATGCTCTAATTACAAGTATTTTTCAAATGCCGTATTTCATTGGGGTCGAAGGGATGTTTCAAACTCTTTACGTTCTTTAGTACGCCAAGAATCGTATATGTCGCATTTGTTTATATCCTATATTTAATTAATTACTTAATTTCTGTTTTTTCCTTTAATGAAGTATTTCATTAAAAGTTTTCCACATGGTAATTGTGATGGAAATTTTATTAATGTTGCAACTTGTTCTTCTGAAATTAATAAACATTTGTCAACGAAATGAAAAATTAATTGAAATTAATATTTTTTCTGAAATATGTGTGTCACGCGCATGCCATTCCTTTTTTCATAATTTCCATATAATATGTAACCGAGATAAAAAAAAAATTTACATCATTTTAGATAATTAAGGGAAAATATCAATATTACGAAATGCATCTCCTAGATATTAAAAAAAACATACTATTTCAATTGCTTATTTTTATTTCTATATTCTATTTTCATATAACACAAACATGTTTCAAAACCACTTTAAAATGTCACCCAACTTAATGAATTTAACAAGAATATAGGCTTTATAAAATAATTATTTGAACTAGAAGAATAGCCTTAATGTTCGTTAATCATTGTAAATTGAAAAATTGAAGAAGTCCTTCCGCTGGTGTGGCGTGGATGTATAGAGGAGGGTGCCATCTCAGGTGGGGCCTCGTCAACTGACCGTGGTTCAAAATTACAAGGCACCTTAAAAAGAGCAAAGTCGTACTTTCTCCTTCGTGGTGCTCTGATCCAAACGAAAGATGCTGCCTATTGACTTAATTCGCACTGCCAAAGGCACAACGAGCTTGACTTGTCCAAGTGTCATAAACAACAACAACAACAAATTGAAAAATACATATCAATATAATGCAATTTAATTCCTGGTGTTTGGCAAATTAAACAGTCTTTTATTAACATTAATTTGTATTATTATTTTATTTGTATAAAAAAATTTTAATGATATTTTTATAGTAAATTTATCAAGATTTAAGTATTTAATTATTTTGCGAAAATTTTATTATCTCATAATTTTACTAAATACTGTAGTTTATTCTCAAAACAGTTTATTTCAACTAGTTCAAAGTGCTTAAATTGAAACTTTATTTCATACAATCTACCCTCTGTATCTTAATCAATTACCATTTCAAATTTTTGCCAATTAATTAAAAATATAAGTTTTCTTCAATAAATACAAAATTCAACTAATTTAGTATTTACGAATCTTGAATATATTTATGTTTGGAAATTATTTTGTAAATCGTATATTTTTTAATTATTGTTAAATTGTTTATCATATATTGTCAGATCGATAGTGATTACAAAACTTGAACTTAGACACAAAAATGTGATTTATCATAGATGAATATAGTTATATTGATTAGGCACTTATTATTTTTTAATAGTATTGAGAAAAATAATTCTTCTTATTGTGTCTCAACGAGTTTATAATATCCATTACCTAGAAAATAATTAATACTTTCAAATATGTATTTAAAAGCAAAGGATGGATTAAAATAATATTTTCCTGCAAATATATTATTGCAGATATCCTTCCTAGAAAAAATATGCTTTATAAAAATAAATTAATAATATGTTATGAGAATTTTTTTATGATTTTTAATGATAAGATATCCCAAGCACAAATATTCTTGATTCAAGATAAAACTTGCTTCAAAGACTTCTTTTAGTCAAAAGAGAAAGCTTTATATCCTGGTACATACCTGACACTAGGAAAAAAGTTCTCACCTGTTTATCGTTTCTTCAAGGCGCTTTCATTGGAATAAAATTCCATTTGAAAGAAAATCTTGTGATAAGCGTTTGAAACCAAGAGAAAGAATAAAACTGACTTCAGGCTGTTTGTTCAGCTGATTCAAAAGATAAGACCCTCCACGCAAATGCGTCTTGGATCAGAAATCTATAAGATCGTCGCTGAGTGACTTCAGTCACACCAGAATGTCACCTTTTATAGAATGTTTGAACTTTATCTGAAAATTTATAAAAGTTCATCGGGTATATCTGTATATAAGTAAAACAAATTTATAGTTAATTCTAAAAAAGTATTTGGTATCAAATTAATCATACACATTTAAGACAAAAAGTGAAAATTACAATATAAAATTGAAAAGATGTTAAAAATAATATAAGTTTACAAAAATTTATTTGTAATATTCAGTCATATTAGTATTCAAAGAATTAATAATGAATAAAATTAAATATATTTATGAATTTTTATGGTATATATGTGAACTCCAAGTAATACATTTTCTAAATGTCATTAACAGTACAAATAAGTTTTAGATTATCTTTAATCTAAAACTTATTTGCATTGTACAAATAAGTTTAATTTTACAAAATGTTATTTGTAATATTCAGTCATATTATTATCCAAAGAACTAATAATGAATAAAGTTAAAATAATTTATGAATTTTTATAGCATTTATGTGAATTCCAAATAATACATTTTCTGTTGTTGTTTATCCCCGACTGGCGTAACAGTACCACCACACCAGCCTCATGAATCCAAAATAGTCAGTCTCTCAAGCACCACATCCGGTCTCAACTCCATGTCCCCTCTCTCACACCCAATGCACTGAAAAATATGAGATGGGGAGGCCTGAACCACTCAACATTCGGGAGAGATACATTTTCTAAATGTCATTAACAATACAAATAAGTTTTAGATTATCTTTTAAGTATGACAATTTAATTTGTTTCTGGATAAGACATTCATATAAATCATTTTTTTTGTATCAAATGCAACAATATTAAGGAATGGTTCTATTGTTTAAAAAGTTTTTCCAAATTCAAATTACTATGCTTTATACATAGGTTCAAGATATAGAAATTGTACATCTGGTTTCAAAAGTCATTGAACTGTTATTAATACAATGTGAAGTGTTGACTGCAACAAGATGCTGAAGACAGTGTATGTTCAGCAAGTAATAAACGTTTGTTAAAGCTTAATTTGAAATACCATACTAAAGAGAATAGTATTTCAAAAACTTTCACAACTGGAATTTGAGATAATCATTAGCTTTAGTGAAGAAAGATCTTCCACTTACAATAATAGTAAAGTAACAGTAATAACGATCAATGAATTTAAAAGTAGTGGGACTGAAGAGCTTTTTTCTATTTTGATTGCCTGACTGTTATTAGGAATAACCCTTCTCAGCAATATGAGATGTGAATGTGATGAAAAATTGAGCTGTAAGCATCCAGTATATGAGCCATTGTCGGCCTCAAAGTGAGTGCGTCTTCATAATTTAAAATCAGAAACAAAAGTTTACTCCTAGACTTGTCTTGTCCTTCTTAGATGTATCATTTTAAAAGAACTTTAGGATCACAGCATATTTAACATCCTCAGTCATGATTACCAAGCACGACAGATCTTCGGTTGGGTAGGTGTTCAGTATCACTACCTTCCCAGAGCGAGAACTTAATTAACTAGGCCACCCTGTCTCTAGAGCTCTAGAACTTAAAAGTCCAATAATGGACGTCGAGAAGTAATGCCAATATGTTGCGTCAGACACTTGGTCTCCATAAGCTTATTGCTCATTTAGGTTCACCTGAATAACTGAAAACAAATTAAGTCATTTAAAAAAGTACTTCACATGCTGCATCTTCTATTCATTGCTTTTGCTCCTTCTTGACTATGAGCAAAAATTTCCTGAGGCAAAACTCTCTGGTGCAAAATCATTGAACAATGAAAGATAGTCACTTACATCAGCAATGCAATCATAATCGTGATGAACACATTCTAGCTAAGCAGAATTAAGATGAAAGCTACCATTCGAAGTTCATTATCAAGTGTTATAATCAAAGAAGATCATACTATATGATTTGACAAGCGCTAAAGAACATTAGACAAATATATTCCTTTGAATTTGTATAGCAATGAATTATATCAGCTAAGAGTTAGAGACTGAAGTATTCCTTAATTTAACCATATTTTCGTGAAAGTATTTCACAAAGGCAAATACCTTTTCGCATGTTATTAGAAACATTCCAGTCTTATTTTTCAGTAGAACAAACATAGCTTTTTTATTGGCAATATTCGCTAGGATTGTCACCTAATATTTTTACATTCCCATTGTTAACTGGCATCCCATGCATTATTCTCACACTGCAGTTTCTGTCAATCATTTTGGGATGAGCATCCAAAATCTACAAATAATAGGATATGATATTACCAAACAGTCACTCAAAATTTGTATGACTCAATACCACTTGGCGTACCTGCATGTATTGCATTCGAATGTGGTTTCACAAATTATAATTTTTGGAAATCAATATTTTAAGTTTAAAATTTTGTAAATTTTAATGAATACTAAACATGCGTATATTAAACTTCATTATGTCTTCCTGATCCTCCTCAATAGTGTTGAAATGTTTTTAAACACTGAAATTAAATTCCATTTTGCATGCTAGAAATCATATTTTCTTGAGCTGACATAGGGTTTATGAGAGTTTCATCGTATAAAACTTTTTAAGGTTCCAATTGAAGCTCTTTTTATTAATTCCTGTTATGTTATTGAAAACTAGCTTTCTATTTTTTGTCTTGTCTAGTTTGCAGGAATTTGGGGACTAAAACATCTTTGCTACTATTCACGTTTAGGAATTAGTGCCAACCATTAACCCAATCAAATTCAATTATGATATTTGCTGCGTCTGAAAAAGTGTACTGCTCCTTATGATATCAGAAGAGTTTATTTCTTCCTCATTAAGATGAGAATAAATGGCAGCACAACAAGCTTTCTCATGTCACCTATCAAAGTCTGAAGAGTCCATTTTTCAACATTCAGGTGGCATTAGGTGTCAAGCATGTGGTGCTGCCACCTATTGTCTATTTTCGAAGACGAGACCACGTAGAAGTCTCTGGACCTTGGAGTGATAAGCTTAAAGGCATTGTGTTTCGGATGGAAACTCGAGGAAATATGCGACTTTAATGTATTTAACTTCACCTCAGTCACCTTTAATGAACACGGCCTTTAACAGGTCCTAGGTTCGAACTCATTTCCTTTGATGCATGAGAACGATGCTCTCCAGGTTGAGTGACCAGCCTTCAGTTAATGAAAAGAATTTTGTAGATTCCTCCATCTGGAAAGAGTTTCTTAATATAATCGATTAGATTATTTTATCACAACATAGAAAACTCAAAAACAATTGTAATTTTAATTCAGAGATATATTTTATTTTTCCAAAAGTGCATTTTTATAATTAGCTCTACTAATTAAGTTTAACAACTTAAATATTGCGGTACAATTATATTAAGATTTTAAAATGTAAAAAATGAATGTTATTAGTCTCATAAGAATTTTGAGTATTTTTTATAAATTGCACCGAGATCGTAATACACATTGTATTTGAGTAAATATAATAAAAATTGATTTAACAAAATCATTTTAAAATCTGAAAATTACTTATAATAATATATATAATATTTTTCTATTTACATTATTGAAGATTTTATCGTTCACAAAAAGTTTCCATTTAATTAATAAAAGACAAAATTTCTGCTAAATATTTAAATAAAGATATTTTAAATTGCTATTAATGAATAATCTGATTTTTTTGTCTGATAATGTAATAAAAGTATTAATTTAGTATTTCTTTCTTGATTATTATTTTTAAAACAGATTCTTAAAATAACACTTTTCATATTTCTAATAACACATAGAAATCCTAATAACACATGAAACACGGAAAACATATAAAGATTTTTTTCTCACATTACTCTTAAGTTCCTCTATTAAATCAATCAATATTAAACGAAAAATCTTCCAAATGTAATTTGAAAAGCAGTTTCTCATAGTACAAATATTATAAGTTGGAAACTCTATCTGAGCATTAATTAAAATTTTAAAAATTGTATAATATTCTTGATATTTTTCTGTCTGATTATCAAAACTGGGATAAAAATTTTAGATTTTTATTGGTTAGTAATTTAATAAAGATAATTTTTAAAAATTTTTATTTTTTAATAACTGCAATAACTTACTTTTAGCTATATTTTTAGTAAACAAACTTTTTCTGCAACCTCTCAAGAATCATCAGTGGTTTTAACCATCATCAGTATAGTGAACTTTAATTGGTCCAAATATATTAGGTGCAACATTTTTCCTATAAAAATCGATATAATTTTATTCTATTTTGTTGTTAATAACAGATTTGAGATAATACAAATAATTTTCTAATTTTGTTTGTTTTTTTCAAATATTTTTAACAAAATAATTAGATCTCCTAATTTAAATCATTATGAATTCAAATTATATTTACGAAGTTTTTCTATTGAAAAAATCCTCTTTTTTAATAACATTTTTGATTGTTTTAATATAATTTGGTTTAATCTATACTTATCATCAATCATTTGAGAGTTTTGTAAAGAAAATATGTAGAAATTTGTTCTTAAAGCTAATAAGTATATACACAATTTTTACATGCTTTTAAATTCAGAATCATTTCATGTTTACGAATTTGATATTTTTGGTATTTATAAAATTTCTAACAAAACCTTTCACTATTTTTAAGCATAAAAACTACCCTTAAATTTCTCAATACTAATCAAAAATTCAAACAAGCTGCAAATAAGTTTAATTTAAAGAAATTTTTTAAAAATATTGTAGGATGATTGGAAAGCTTAAATTAAGTGTCTTTCTGTAAGAAGCAAACTCATAAATATTATTATGATTAATATTTATTAATTAGTAATAATAATAATATAAGAAATAGTTAATAAGTAATATCTTTTTTAAACAATACTTATACATTTGTATAAGTAAAATTTACA
The DNA here is from genome assembly GCA_037975125.1 of Latrodectus hesperus. NCBI lineage: Eukaryota > Metazoa > Arthropoda > Arachnida > Araneae > Theridiidae > Latrodectus > Latrodectus hesperus. The sequence continues at coordinate 16,751 of JAJQOW010000465.1, read as the reverse complement.
GAAATATTATATTATTTTTAAGATATAGCACATTAGAACTTCTCAAAGGACAAACAACATTCATATCAAAATTTAAATGAAAATAATATTCATATATGTAAGATATTTAAATTTTTTACTCAGCAGTTTTTATTGCCAAAACAAGACTCAACATATTATAAATAATACTGTATTCATATATATTACTTTTTTTCTAATTTCAAAAGAAATGAAGTGAAAAATGATTTTCTTATGTTACAGGAAAAATTTTCTTAAACTAGTGAAGCGTTAGAATCATATTTCAGGTCAAAGAACTTTTTTCTCGGACGAGAGAAATATTTTTTCCTAATAGATATTTTGTCAGTTAAGGCTTTTACAAAATTTCCAAAAAAATTTCCCATCTTATATGCATGCTCAATTAATATGGAAAAAAGCTATTCTAAAATAATGAAAACGTCAACACTTTTTTTCTTAAAAATTATAAATTGTGGAATTTGATAACATGCTTTTTCTACGAAACATTGTTTTTTCGAAAGTTATTTGAATAGCTCTCAAACAAGCATTGTTTTAAACTTTATTCCATTTTTAAACATTCTTTCAAACATTTTTCTGCACAAAACTTTGCTAAATAACTGTTAAGAAATACATAAAAATCTACATATATATATATATATATATATATATATATATATATATATATATATATATATATATATATATATATATATATATATATATATATATATATATGTATACATATATATATATATATATATATATATATATATATATATATATATATATATATATATATATATATATATATATATATATATATATATATATATATATATATATATATATATATATATATATATATATATATATATATATATATATATATATATATATATATATATATATATATATATATATATATATATATATATATATGTAGATTTTTATGTATTTCTTAACAGTTATTTAGCAAAGTTTATATATATATATATATATATATATATATATATATATATATATATATATATATATATATATATATATATATATATATATATATATATATATATATATATATATATATATATATATATATATATATATATATATATATATATATATATATATATATATATATATATATATATATATATATATATATATATATATATATATATATATATATATATATATATATATATATATATATATATATATATATATATATATATATATATATATATATATATATATATATATATATATATATATATATATATATATATATATATATATATATATATATATATATATATATATATATGTATGTATATATATATATATATATATATATATATATATATATATATATATATATATATATATATATATATATATATATATATATATATATATATATATATATATATATATATATATATATATATATATATATATGTATGTATATATATATATATATATGTTATGCATACATATATGAAAATTTCTAATAACATTTCTGGCCTAAAAGTGAAAAAAAATCTAATACCTACAATCAAAATTCTTTTTCTTCTGTTTTAAATATTCACTATGAAAATCAATATTGCATGTATCTAAATCAATTTTCGAAAGACATTTTCTTTCAGTTTAAAGCATACTTGAAAGACGTCAAAACTAATCTCCAAGACGTGAAATTTGACTCCATCAAACATTTCTTCTGGTGCTTATAGGCATATGCAATTTTTATTTAATAAATTTTTGAAGTCCATGATTAAAGTATTCATTGGTTGCAAAATCAGGATTATACTACAAGGGGCTCATCAAATGGATTTTTGGCTGTTTGAATATTCTTTTCTTTCAGGCAAAGTTTTAAAGTTGGTATTGTAGTGTTGAAGAAGGTTTCACACTTCTCCGATGTTTTCTGGTAAACAAACTACCATGTACCATTCATATTTGAACTATTTTGTTCTGATGCAAATTTTTCCACATAACTAATAATAGTGAAAATTAAGGCAATAATCTGCACCAATTTCCATCTTTCACTAAAAAATTTGTGGGATCCGACTTAACTTGTTAAACACAATGTATGGTTAACCACTTTGATTTCTGCTTACATGCATAAAGTTTTGATTCGTTTCTTTCGTAAATGTTACACACAGCCTCTGACGTAACTTGAAAATCCTTTTTTTTCAACATGTCCATCCACTAATTCATAAGAGCTTTATTTTAAGCATTTCTTATATATAAGCGTGGGTATCGAACAAATCATTTTTCGGTTTATCCAATATCTTACTAATATTGGTACAGAAATGACTGAAGATGCCGAGCCTCACAGCTCATCAAATGTACATTTTGGTTCATCAATTGTGAATTTTGACTAAAAAAAACAATTTATTTTGAATGAACATGATATTTTTCTTGTAGGGAACATCAACCATAAAAAAATTAGTTTATGAGTTTTAAAACAGCTTTAAGATGGTGTTTTAAAGCACTGCAAAATAAATTGCTTTAATGAAGCATTCTTAGTTTGGAAACCTAAGACTAAATTTATGGAGATTAATTATAATAAGTTGTTCACGAAAAAACAGAATTTTTTAATTTATTTCAAGTAAATTTTGTTAAATTGGTAAAACATTCTACAAATGATATATCAAATTGTCATTTTGGAGCATCTGATATTACCTAGCGTGGAGAGAATTATAGATATCAAACTTCGGGTGGTGTCCATACACACAAATATATATAGACAGATGTCCATATATTAAGGATAATTTCAGACCAGTATCTTAAGGAGTAGAATTGAAACAAAAGTGATTTATTCAAAATGCCCATGTATTAAACAAATGAGAAAGAACAAGAGAGGTGATGCCTATATAATACAAGGCATACAAAGCACGATTAAACATTGGGACACTTATACCACATATCACCTGCACAACAACTGAATAGTACCTCATTGTTATAAAGGTTAACTAAGTTATATGTCTCCCATACGAGGAAATACAATAAGTTCAATGCCTATGTATGTTAATAATCCCATAATCAATCTTCGCTTGGGATAGAGAATTAGACTTAGCAAGCAATGATCTCCGAAGTTTGGGCATAGATGTAATGGGTGACTGACGAGCTCTTTAATGTGTTAATGATATTAATGCTTTAAATAGAGGATTCTGGATTCGATCAAGGTTTCTTTTGCCGTATGCTGAAATTTGGCAATATTGCTGCTACCGTCCATCGGATTTTCTCACACAAGCTGTATCGGATTTTAATCCGGTGAGAATGCGAAGTATTACATGCGGGTAGTATCTACTGATTAAAGGCAATTGTTGACGATATTCAAATTTTGAGGAAAGGATTTGTGATCCATAAACTCAAGTGTCTTTGGAAAACATAATACAAGCTCACTTTGCCGGTGTCCATTAAGCAGTTTCTTTACTCAAGCTAATCTCTGGCAACAGTGAGCTGCTGTAAGTGGAAGACACCTGAGAGACTTGCGGTCATATGTATCACATTGTCCTAAATAGTATGTTCTCTACTTCAAGCTAACCACTGGCAACATTTAATAACCTTAAGTGGAACACACCTGAAAGATCTGCGATCATATGTATTATACTGTGTCAAATGGTCGTAAACGTTATTGACGACAGTTGACATGACAAGTCCGCTGCTGTGTTCTATCTACTTCTTTTGGTGGATATTGCCAATTACCAAGTTTATTTGGTGCTGTTACTTACGAGCAATCTGTATTGTAACATTTCTGTCATATGTATCATTTTGCAACCATTGTCACAATATAGAGATGACACTTTGGTCGATTCCGAGTTCCCCTTCAACTATCAATCTGAGTATACCTTCTACTATAGGCTACCTGGAATACGGCATAGCATGCGTCAGTATTCCAGGTAGACGATAATTCTATTATGTAAAACTTTATCTACATGCCTTCTCTGATTCATGATTATGCGATAGTGGTAATGAGTGTTGCACGAACTGGTTGTGAACACGTTTCCATCTTTGCCCCATGTCCTTATATAACTAACAATCTTTTACACTTTCGTCATTGTGACGTAATCACGGCACCATCAGGTGCCTCCCATATAAAAGTTGACTATGTGTGTGATACTTCTACAGATGATATATTTCAGTTCACGTTCAATTTCCAAGTGCTTCTGAATTATCATTAACTTAAGGACATGTAAGGAATATGTATACTTATGTGTATATACAATATATACATGCTATGTTTCTTACTCTTTACTCAATTTTCCCAATTGCAGCTTAAAAAATCTTATAATGTTTCTTTTGAAAACGTATCTTACAATATATTTTTTATCAATCATAACAAAATAATTTGATTCGGATTTTAAAATATGCTGGATGTATTTTTCACTTTAATTGATTAAAATTATATAGTCTATCAATTAGAACAATTTTATGGAACAAAATATCTTCATTCGAAAACTAAATTTAAATAATGATAACCTTCTTATCCTACAGTTTTAGCTTCCTAAATCAAAAGATTTTATATTTTTATAAATTTTTGGATTTTGGATTACAACGAACTTATAAAAAAGCAAATACAAAAAGTTTGTACACGGATTGTATTACCAACAAAATTTACAGTTGTGTTGCATCAGATAATAATGTATAAGCAAATATAGTTAAAATTTTGAATAAAAAAAGGAAATTTTTTAACAGTTCTTATGCTGGAGAAAAAAGTAGTTTTATTGTGCATCAATTATTATCAAACAAGAAATCATTTTAATGAAATAATCACACAATATTAAGAAAAAAATGACTGTGTAAAATATGCTTTAAACTATTTTTCACCGTTAAATTATTTTTTGTAGACTTCCACAAAAATCACAGGCAGTGTAATCTCAAATAAATTTAAAGCAAAATATTTTTATTAGATAATTAATATTTTCTAACAAAAATATTTTTGATAATCCTCACTTAAAAAATGTGTAGGTTTAAAATAACTTATTTTTGACGCATTTATGAGCAAAATAATGTTAAATATGTATACAAATATATATATATATATATATATATATATATATATATATATATATATATATATATATATATATATATATATATATATATATATATATATATATATATATATATATATATATATATATATATATTATATGTAAAGTGAATTTTATAAGTATATAATTATGTTTAAATGTGTATTAAAATTATAGTAATAGATTATGAATAGCAACTTTTTTTTAAATTGATGTCCAAAAATATAATTTTAGTTTTACAAAGAATTATCCATAATCCATCAACTGACAAAAACAGGTTTTAAATTATTTGCTTTTCTAGTTTTAACTTTTTAAAAAAATATAAAAATAAATTCCTACCATTTCAATAAAAATAATGCTTTCTCGTAAAATTATTTGGAGTTAGTTTTGTTCTTTTTTATATAATATGAAAGATTTATGAAATAAAAAAACTTAATTTTTATTTCTTATTTCTGTGTCTAATGATGGATGTTTAACTTTTTATATAAGTCGCTGACATTTTTTCCAATGATTGATTATTTTTAATAGAGCAAAAATAATATACTGAGAGTAAGTTGATTAATTCTGCTTTCTGAAGCGATCACACTACAGTTTTTATCCTTACTTAATTAACATACATAATACATCAAAAATAAATCTAGTTGCTGTGACATTTTTATATCATGTTTACTTTGAAAAAAGAATATAAATAGTTTTTTTTTCTGTTTTCGCATAAAATGCTTATGTTATATCAGTGGATTTTCAAGAAAAAATACCATTTAATTTTATTCTATATCAATATAATTATATTTGGCATAAGGTTGAAACAAAAATTAACTATTATCGCTTAAAAATACTATGTATTCAAAACATTTTCACTCATTCCTTCGGTTAAGAATTTGACTATTCTGAAAATCTTTTTGATGTAAGCGAGGTACAATTCTTTTCGCGAAGATTTATTGTATTTAATAAAATATTTTCAGTAATAAATTTGTTGACTAAAATAAAAAATATAATGCATAAATATTTTTAAGATGAATAAGGAATCACTTATTTGATTTTCAGAAAGCGAAGGAAACATTTAACATTTTTCTGCTGGAAAAGATTCATTTATTATTCAAGATGGAAGATTACGTTTAATTTTTTGAAAATACTGCATCATTGTAAACCTCATGTTTAGATAAATTTGCTGGAACTACTGTGTGCATAAAAATTGTGGAATCCTAACTTATTCCTTATATGTGCAATAAAAACTCATACAGTCATATTTCAATAATAAATTACGATAGTAAAAGTCAAAAGTCACAAAAATATTTAAAAAAAATAACTGAATGAGAAAAAGCAATATACAAATAACTAATTCTATGCTGTTGTTGCTCATTCCCTTTGGTTTAGTTAAACTAAAACAAATCCAAGAGACCATGTTACACATTAGATCAAAGACATCTTCCTTATTCATCAATTTCCTCACAAATTAACCAATCCTGTTTAAGATAAGAGAAAGAGAAATGATGGCAGCATTGTGACAAGGTCCATAAGTCCTCCCATTTCCATTGAACATGAGGCTGTTTATATGACCAGACCTAAGTCCAGCTAGGGTAGTCTGCCAAAATCTTGGGCGGGAGCACTGCAAGGACAATCCAAGGGACTCAGCAGCATACCAGGCATGATCAGGAGGAATCCTTCAAGTGGTGTTTGTACTAGACAAAAACAGGGAGTGGGCCTCAAAAATACGCACCTCAGGGAAAGAGGCAGTGGGGAGTTTGCTACCTTCACTAGCAAGTTGGTCAGCAACTTCGTTTCTATAATCTTCCACATACGAGGGAATCCACTGTAAACACACGATGCCACCTTGGGTGAAAGAAACTAATTTTAGAGTTATACCTTGTCTAATATTTATCTAATACATGAAGCCAATACTTCAGATACTAAATGGAGCTTTTACTATTAGATTAATTCTATGTTATAAGGAAAATTAAAACGAGATATTAATTTAAATTAAAGAAAGCTTATATTTAAACTTATTACAGAAAATTGTGTATCATGTGAAGATACCAAATTATAATGAATAACTTTTCAAATAAAAAAAGAATGTCTTAGATCATCCTGCGAGTTGAATAATATTTTAAACTTTCCAATTTTATCTGGTATTTACCATTTTTGCTGGATAGTCTCCTCATTTACAGAAAAACGTTTCTGTATCTTTGAATATGGATGTCACCAATATTCTCATTCCACAAACTATATTAGGGTATATTTCAGATGCACGCAATCGTTGTATCCTTAGAAAATGCTAAACAGTAACTAGAGTACTAAATATTCAAGCACACAAATGGCAGAACATTTGTCCAGAAATTTTGGTATATGCATGCCGCTAAAAAAAAGATATCCCGTACAATTAAAGCTTTAAAATTGCCTCTTTACTCAAGATAAAGGCACTATAAGTATCATATATTCATTTTATGTTAACTTATACTTCTGTGTGGATAAGCAGAACTAATGTCTGAGAATTTACCCTCAAATTTTGGGAAATAAAATTTTCTGATTTATGTATAATAAATTTTTCATTTTATAAATAAGTATATTAGAAAATCCATAAATCTACCTGGTATTATACCTTGGATATACAAACTAATCTTGCAATTTTATTTTTCAGTCGGAAACTACTAACAAGAAATAAAATCATTAATTCTGAAAAAAATATAAAAGAAACACCCTATTCCTCTAATCTACATTTTTATCTGTTAGAAGCAATTTTATCTGTCCTTTTTAGGCATTCATTGTATAATTTGTAGTCTTTGTGGGAACTTACTTGTATATAGTATGTGTTACAAAGACGTTAAATCAATAAAGATAACAACAGATAAATGAAGTTTAATCATTTATATGCCTGCATTGCATCCAAGATACAAGATAATTCAACATTCTGTGTTTACATTTGTCATTATTATCATTTATCGATTTAATTAATTACTTTAATAAGATTGAAAATTTCGTTTTTTTCAGTTGTGAGATTTTGAATACATAATTTTAACTTAATTTCTCTCTTAAGGTTTGTAAAAGTTATGAGAAAGTTGATTATGATGATTTTAAAATCGTTCTATTTTAATTAAAGTAGTGTTAGTTACAAATTGCGACCATTTGAATTCTTCTAGATTTCCTTCTATTAGATCTACACTACTTTTTCCTTCATTTCTTTCTCGTCCACATTTTTCAGCTCATGTCTCGTTCTGACTTATTTAATAGATTTTAAGTATTAATTTCAATTCAAGTTAGTTATAACCTCAGAAAGAGAGTGTACTTATCCTTTGAAAAATTAATTTAAATTCTAATACATTTATTTTTAATTATTGGTAATACCATAATTTTCATTATTTCTTTATCCTTTATGATGTGCAAAACAGGAAACAGTTTCAAGATACCTCTAGAATGTTTTGGCTTATATATCATTACTTAATGTAAAATTTTAAGTAGGTTAAGTTTATCGCCTTTGTTAAAAACCAGAATACTATAAAAATACTTTTTCCGGAAGAAATTACTTGAATAAATTGTGTTTCAATAGTTTTGGGATGCATACTTAGCTTTTATTCAATGAATAAGAGCAAGTAAGCAAATAAATTACTTAAACATGTTACTAATTAAAAAGAAATTTAATTTGTAGAAAACGGATTTGTTTTATTATTTATAAAAGATAAGGGAATGAAACACAAAATTATTCTTTGCTATAGACATTCTTCGATTTTTTGCGAAATCCTATTTCAATTCATGTGATAAATAAAGATTTTAGTTCAACAGTTTAAAGTTTACTTTAATTTAAATTTACTTTTCAATTATATTTAATTTCACATTTGTTAAAATATTCTTTCATTTTTAAAAAAATATTCTATCTTTTTTTTCAAATTCTCAACATTTTTGCAATATATTGACTATTGTGAAACTTTTTTGTATATAGTTTTTTGTATATCTCTTTATACATAAATTATAAATGAGTTTTTATGAGTAGTCTCATGTTATAATTAGTCAAATGCTTATAAACAATTTTATTTATAAGAAACTCCTGGTGCACTTTTTGGTTTGGCTTTATAAATTCAATTCAATAAATATTACTTAAAAAACAATAAATAATTACATTTAATAATTTGTAAGTCATTGCTTTTTTGAAAAAAAAATTACTTCAACAGTAAATTTTTCGGTAAGAATTTGTAAACATTTGTAATAGAGAATGCATTCATTTTGAGTTTGTAATGGAGCTTCATATTATAAACGTATTCATCTTTTTGGTTATTTAAAGTTGAAAGAGTTATATCAAAAAAATAAGTATACCAACATTAATTAATTTTTTTATATATTTTTTATTTTATACTGTGAATTCTTAAATAACTGTATATAATGTATTTCTTATGATGGTTATTAATTTTAAAATGTTTTAATATAGATCACAGTTTTAAACATTCGCTGATTTTATTATGTATTGAAATAACAAACATAAATTGTAACAAATATCCATTTGCTTATATTGCACATTAAGTAGCTCTCTGTAAATTACATTATCGCTTGAAGAATTCTGAATTATTTCCAACTTTCTTGGCTTGTTAAAGAGTTCTTCTATTTGTATTGAACGGCCGCCACACTTTTACGCTTCATCTATCCATCCTTAAGATGACGTCACGTGACTTTGATTCCCTAGGACAGGGACGATGATTTGACGGCTACTGAGCACAAACATTTCTGAACAAAAGCATCCAGACGTAAAGAATTCTTGCGGTCATCATATTTTGGCGTGGATTTCTGTGACCAATGTGCAGTCGCATGGAAAAAAATCCTGTTACTGTACCAGTTTGAGGCTATATCAAGGGGACGTGACAGACGAAATAAAACATTATTTGGTCTTATTTCACCAGATTCTATACTAAATATTTTTATAGCGACACACAAACCACTTGATAAAATGAGTCTTTGTTGAATTGCATTAGCTTTTAAGTGATCTAATGTATCTTTATTAGCATAACTTTGAAGAAAGCATAATAATAAGCTCTACTAGTAGTAATATTTTTTTCCTTCTTACTACAATTTTTATTGATTAATCTATAAAATGCTCTATAAATCTTTTTCTTACAAATTTAAAAAAATGGCATCTTTTAAAACTTTTTTAGGAAAAAAAATATGTTTAAATAAATTGTTGTTTATATTTTAAGAATATAGAGATAGCTTCATTGTTAGATTTTCTTAAGTATTTAATGTAATGAAGAACGAGACAAATTAACAGGTGTGTATTTAAAGTATACATATTTTATAGTTGAATTGTTTTAAAGCAAAATGTACTAAATTGACATTTTAATGATTTCAGATAATTTTTAAAAACGAAAGGAAGACAACAATTTTTTCTTTCAGCTTAGTTTACAACTAAATCAACATTTCGTGAAATGCAGTTTTTATTTGTAAAATCATGATTTTTATGAATACAAAATTGTAAGTGGAATATTGTTCTGTGAATTTCCTTACAAAAGAGTGTCTCATATCCCACAAAAAATCAATACCTATTAATAAATTTTATGCTTACACTGTATCTAATAACGTTAACAAATTGTCGAGTAAATTTCATCATTATCTTGTTTGAAAATTGCTAAGGTTGCCGATATTAATACTTGCCTTACGTATAAATTTATCAACTTTAATTCGACGGATTAATTATAAGACAAGACAATTAAGTTTAAATTATGCTAATTGGTAATTATTTAACTATAAATACTAAAGAAGAAACTGGATGGTTTTATTGATTTCAATATTTAACAACACTAATATTTATCGAAATTTAATTTATGTTCGTGATTATACTTGTAATAAATTCCTTTTTTCAATCAAGCATTTAAAATAATTTGTTGCGTTTTAAGATCTAACTTTCAATTTTAACCAAATAAATTAATATGTTTTCAAATCAATATCCACTTTCATTTTTCAGGCACACAGAAATACGATTTAATTGTAATTTTATTTTCATAATAATTAGGATATTTTATACTGTACGAGATTTTCCACATAAATCTGCACTTAATTTAAATTTAAACTAAACTACATTTCTCGATATGAATACTCTCAAAATGCATTCGAAAAAAATATGCAATATTAAGAACTTACTTTATAGATTTTGTGTCTTTAGGACATGAACTATGAAGTTTAGAAAAAAAAATTTAATTCAACCCATATTTTAATCATGTTTAATCACACATTTATTTCCAATTTGCATGCTTATATTCAGCAGTTATTGATTAAAGAACAGTTAATAATTTGCCGAAATATTTTACGTAATGATCTCCATTAAAAAAGACAAGTTGAACGGTAACACTGTTTCAAATTACAGAGCTATAGAAACAAAAAGGTTTGAGAATATATGTAGGAAAATAACAATTTTGAGTTTCAATTTGAAAATCATTCATGATTTATATTTAATACTCTAAAATATTATAAATATGTAAATATTTTGATGAATGGATTACAGAAAACATTCGTTTAAATTATTTTCATCAATGTATGGAATATAGAAATATATCTAAATAAAAATATGGTTGTTGTATTTACTAATTGCTATAATTTTAATATTTGTTAACATATTTAAACTAAATATATCTCTATGATAGGGACTGAGCCATCTATAGAACTATAATTATAATTAATCTCCAATTAACATATTAAAATTACATCTATATTTAAATACATGTCTTTATACACATTCCTCAGAAGCTGAAAAATGGATTTTCAACATTTTGATCATTATACAAAAGCGAAAATTTATTTATTACAATTATATTAATGTAAAGAATTCTAGCAAGTACTTAAAAGTTCCAGATTCTTTACCGAGCCAAATAATAAATTTTTATATACGTCCACGCTTTGAATTTGAATTAATATAGAATGAAATTTGTAATGGAATTTTACATAAATATACTTGCAATTTCATGCAGAAAATAAATAAAATATTTGAAAATCTAACATTCCGAAAATTTCAAACGCTTTAAGCGACATCATAAAATTGTAAAAGTTTATTTTCTTCTTCTTAGATGACACTATTTTTTCTTAAAATAAATAATTATAAAAAAATTCTTTGGAAAAACTACATTTATATTTTCCGAAGGACATTTTTCGTAGTAATATCTTCTCAGTATCCGGAATTTTAAAGCGTTCCTTTCATTTCCAGCAGCCTCGTTCTTGATTGCTGCCTTTTCAAATCGTTCGATTTCATCATTTCATTCAACTAATATATTCTTTTCATCTCCGTCATTAGTTTCTGCTGAGAAAAGTTCCCCCTCAGTCGATATCCGGACACTTGAGTAGCGAGAATCGACCCCACCTCCGGGCAAACCATAAAATGAGTAACTACCCTTTCCCTCGCTCTTTTACATGATGTATTCTCACATACCTTCCTGCTCCAATTCTTCTTTTTTTTTCTTTTATCAGTCAGCACGCCTACAAGATGAAGGTTTTTTGTACAGAGAATTCTACCATGTGATCACGTCAAAAATAATTTTGAGAAGATGTCGTGGTGACAGGAATTTTCTTTTAAGAGGCTTTTAAATTTATATGTTAATGATGTGAGATTGTCATGAGCGTTTTTGTGGAAGTTATGAGGTATATGCTAAGCAGTTTAAGACTCTAAAATTTATTCTGGTTGTAGTTGGGGTGGAATGGAACTATTTTTATATACTTACTGGTTAGAAAAATGCATGAATTGTGGTTTTTATTAAAAAGAAATGTATAAATGAAATACACAATCATTTAAGTCAAAAGTAAAAATATTCTACAGATTAATAATTTGAATTTTTTATAAACTTACAGTAAATTGGCTGCCAGGATTTTAATAATTTTTAAAAGATGTGTAAATATACATGCTTGCATTTATTTCAATTTATGTCATTTTATAATGAATAACATGTTCTTGACAAAAGTCGCTTTCAAAAAAGTTTTCAATATCGAAAACATTTTATGACAAAAGATATCATCATCTCTTAGTATAATATAAAATGTTTCTTGAAGAGAAATAATATGAAATTTCTCAATACATTTTATTTAAAAGAATTAGCTTTTAAAATAAATGCATATTTGAGGGTAATAATCAATATTATTATAAGATAATTTCTCCCATTCAATATTATTAAGGAGAGTATATTAATAGGAAAACGCATTGCAAAAAATTTTTAAGTTAGGCATACATTTAAGTAACATTTATTGCAAGCAAACATCATTTCATGTAAAACAGTATTAAATTATTTATTTGTAAATTATTCTGATTTAAATACACTCAAACAAATATTGACACAATCTATGAGTTTTAATACTGTACCATTGTTTCAATAATATTAAATTTAATTATTTCTAGTTTAACAAAAATTATTTAAGTTTTAAGATGGTTTCATTATTTTAATTCTCTAGAAGTACAGTTATCAAGTATATTTTCAGTGACTTTAAAATTTGTTAACAGATTTTATAAACACTAAAAAATAATCAATGATCGATTATAAAAAATTTATAAATTATACATAACGAACTGTTACTAACTGATCTTTATATTACACTTTATGAACAGATTAGAAAATTAGAATTAGAAAATTGGGTGAAAATTTAATTGCAGCATTTTATATTTACAGTGTAATGTATTGATATTTATGGATTTTTAATTTCTAAAATTTAAAATACTTAAATTTGAAATCATGTTTATCTTGTACTTTCATAATTTGATTATCATTCATTTTGACTCCTTAATTTGTTTTTAACTTCCTCATATAATGTCTTTACTGTGCCAGAAAATTTAAAATTTACATAAAATTTCATTTTCTGACATAAGCATATTGTTTATAGTAAATATATTTGTACTTCCTATTTTTTCAGAAAATAATGTAATGTAATTAAACATTGCATATATATAACACTAGGATTTTTCTAATAAATAAATGAACTATTAATTTAAATTTAATTTTATTAAAATTTACAGTTTATTTAAATTCCGAGGTTTGTGAATGTTTAAAATATCACATGTTTTTAATAATTCAAAGGAAAATTTTATGTTTAATTCTTTATGCACCTAAAAATATTTTATGATTTTGATCTGCAAGACATGAGATCAAGAATTAAATTCTCTTAGAGAGAAATTAGATTTTAAAAATAAGTTACATAATTCTCAACTAATATAAGCATTTTATAAAGTAAAAGAGAGAAGTTGTGGTGCAATACTGACTCTTTATTTTACACATATTGAACGATGAATTAGGAACTACGAATCAACTGTTTTTCCTCAAATAACAGCTCTTGTTTATTTAACAACGATTCTTCATACTCTATGGAGTATATTTGTGTCTTCAAAGTTCCATGCATTTTCTGCGTAGTATTTTTTTAATTAGAAGTCACAAGAAAATGCTGTCTTATACCTCCTTCAACCATATCTGCTGTTTTTAGTGTTCAAGGAGTTGATGGAAGTCAAATTGTAGTTCAACGAACCAATTTTGCAGATTTTGAAGCAATGTACAATTGCATTTCCATCCATGAAGCTCCCGTCATGGTCGGAGTAAAAATTCAACATTACAGAGTGCACCTGATTTATCAGTATATGTAGTTATCATTGTTTGGAGAGACTCTCGAAGAGCACTATGGTGGTACTTCCATGCCCTCGAAGAAGTTCTATATAATGATACTCCCACTAATCTCTGGTACTGTTTGAATAAAACAAGATAGATTCATAAGTTTCTTGTTGAATCTGATGCCTTCCATATTGCAAAATATTGGGAAGCGTAATTCAGCCAATAACATTACCTGTTTTCGATTCTCCTAGTCAAATCTGTTCTTTCTTACAGCATTGCAAAAATATTTTTGAATTTTGAGCAGATGAATGATTTTCTCACAGGAATTCCCTTTGGTATTGTTATTTTTTGCAAATCTGTCGACATTGTTGAAATTGAACTCTGTTACAAATAGCCTAAATTGCTGAATTTTGTCACTTGAAGTAACACGAACAGATTGTTCTGTCGTAGAATTCGTTCGAGACGAAACTGATCACGCTCTATAATAACTATACTTGAATCCCAGTTATCTCTTCTTTACCAACATTGTAGGTTCAAGTTCAAACTTGAGGAGTCCTTGATAATGTTGATTTGATAACTCTATGAGATTTGCTGTTTTCCAACTCGAGGCTCTTGCAAAACGAGCAGCAACAATAAAACTTTTTTTGAATAAATAAACAATTATTTTTACTTTATATTTTACTTTATTCATGTTGTTGAAATGCATCCACGCCTTCACCTTTACTTATTTTAACATTCTAATGACCTATAGCTCATGTCATAAAAACTTCGTACTTGATTCTTTGCAAGCATCTCAATGAGAATCTTAAAAATTTCTAGTTCATTGAACAGCATATGTATGCCTAGTTTTTTTTGCAATTAATTGCCGTATTCTCATAAAGTTATTGGTATCACTTATCTATTTTTTTCCAATGGTGGGCACTTGGGTGACAAATCCTATACTACAAAAAGGCCAGAAACTGCAACTCATATGTCGTTACCCAGCGGGCACTTGTGAACCAAGTCACGGAGGCGAGTAGCGTTCCACGCGAAATACCACCACAAACCCGTTTATAGGGTGGGCCACATTCATACATCAACACAGAAGAAAGGATAGAGAAACGCTGAGAGAACAAAGACAGTTGGTGTCATCCATGCCCCAACCAACATTGGAACTGACAACTCAGAAGTCCGGAGCGCTAACCACTCAGCCATCGGTCGGCTCATTTAGTTAATGCAAAGATCCGGAACATATTATCTTTTGCCAGGGACTTAAAAAAGAGGACATCTTCGAATCACCTTTGCTAGTCATACTTTCTGGTGGTTCACGATGTCATGAACCTAGTTTAGCCCTGCTAAATAAAGGGGATTGGAAATAAGAAGAAGAAAAACATGGATATAATTTTCATTGTAATATATTGTGTTTTATTGAACATTTTATTTAATTTAATAAAATGAACTGAAATAAAGAAAATATTGAATCACATTCCAGAATATGTGACATCACACAATGTAAGAACTTAAATAACATTTCATGCTTTCATATGATATTCTCCTACTTTCATATGCCTATTTTTATACAAAAATTTATTGATTTTTGTATACAATAAACTATAAAATAATGTTATTTTCTTATCCAATGTGCTATAATTTTTATGTGTTTTTCATCTATATCTATATAGGTGTAAAAAGAAAAATAATGTGTTAATAATGATTTAAAATCTTATTTTTAAAATTATCACTAACTATTAGCGTCCTATTTTGTTTACATATTTCTTGTTGAAAGGTTTTCAGTTAT
Organism: Latrodectus hesperus; assembly: GCA_037975125.1. Lineage (NCBI taxonomy): Eukaryota > Metazoa > Arthropoda > Arachnida > Araneae > Theridiidae > Latrodectus > Latrodectus hesperus. The sequence goes on along the minus strand of JAJQOW010000465.1, from coordinate 396 downwards.
ACTATTTTGTTACCTACTTTAGCTGTGTGAATATACCTAAAACTCTTTCGAAAAAAATCATTTTATTTCAGCATAGTCTTAATTTTGATTCTATTTTGCAAGATTTTATGAATTTTGAATTTTTTTCATAAAATAGTTTATTTGTTTATGATGCAATTAATGAATTCAAGAAAATGAAAAAAATTCGGTTGTTTGCTAAATTTTATTTCACAGGTCATTTTTCATTCATTATCATTTTTTGTTCTAAACGTTTTTTGGCAAATTTCCAGATTTCTGCATGTTGAAGAAAAGAATTGATTGCTGACTATATACTGAAATAATAAATGATGGAAAAATTTTTTGATTAATTTTCTCATGAATATAAAACAAAATATGCATTGCACAATAGCATAGATA
>JAJQOW010000464.1:0-111158 GCA_037975125.1 Latrodectus hesperus | reverse complement strand
TCTAATAGAAAATAAAGCAATTCTCAAAATTAACAAAGCCAATATGCATTGTTAACTCACAAAAGAAGTCATTACAGAGATTAATAGAAGTTAATTTTTCATTGTTAAGCTTATATAATAATAATTCAGCTATTATTTCATTCATTTGAAGTTCTTTTAGCCTGAACTTTGCAAGAAGAAGCAACATAAGCATAGAGAACTAAATGTCGTTTATTCATTCATAAATATCAAATAAGTATGATTATTTTATTCAATTACACTTAAGTTTTATACAAATGCTAATATATTTGCCTAATTTATTGGTACAGATAAAAATTTTAATTCATTAATGTAGTAAATCATTTCAAAAAGTTTATTTCAATCATTGAAGTTTGTTAAGAACTCTAATATTTTGTTTAATATTCACCAACACTTGAAGTATTGGCTTAAGCTATAAGCATTTTATCCAGTTTAAAACCAGTTTTCATTATATTAAACTATTATATCCATACTTTTTTTATTAAATTCAATAAAAATTACTGTATGAAAATTAAAAATTTGTTACACTAAGAATGAAATGAAACTTAAAAGTTTTATTGTTCTTTTACAATAGTTGCTTGCTGTGAATTTTAAAATTATGTAAACTATATTTATACCAGGTTGTTTGTTGGAAAACTTTAGGCCACAGGTGCTGTATAATCCATGCGCCAAATTCTGAGATTGGCGATTTTTTGGTGGATTTTTTTATGTATCTGGCAACCTTGTTTTTGTTACGTCATACATATAGAGACCTATAAGAATTATGCAGAAAATTCTATTTTGGTAACCTCTAGTATTTACATCATCACGCATGTCACGATACGTCATCTTGGCAACATTTCTTCATCACCAAAAAAATTCAGAATTTGGAATCATAGATTATACGGCGCTTGTGCCATTAATTTCAAGAACTTTAGCAATAAGCAACTTGTAATGATTCTGTCTTAGTTGAAAGTTTTCCTTTTAAGTTTTTCAATTGAAAGAACCGTACATTTAGAATCCCTTTTCTTTAACTAAGAGAGTTCGTTTTTATCCCAAAAATTTCAGATAATAGAAAAATTTTAGATTAATACTTTAAAAATTTATGAAAGCTTTTGAAAATTCTTTATATTTATTGATTTTAAATATTATTATATTCACAAAAACTATTACATTATTGTATTATTACATATATACACAAGTAGACTGCCGCCCAACTTGTCTTGTGGTCAGCGTGTCTGACTAAGGTCCTGGGTTCGAATCCCGGTTCGGGCATGGATGTACTTTCTCTCTCTATCTATACTGCCTTTGTCCTTTCCTTGTATGAATGAGGTGTGAATGGTTGCCTACCCTATAAAGGGGTCTCTATGGCATGAGTGTACTGAGGAAGTCGGACTCCACACCAAAATAGAGTTCAGTTGGCAAAGTGGAGCAGCGCACCCCATATTGCCAGCCTGGCGGGAACACGACAACAACAACAAATAGACTTACCACAAATAATAAATTCAGGTATATTATATCATTTTTTATTAATATGACTCCACTAAAAAGGTGTAAAAAGAAATAATTACAAACTTTTATGAGAAGTATCCTGTCATTTGAGCTAAATCAGTGGCACTGATGTCATTTATAATTCTCAAAAAAATATTTAATATTTAACAAATATTCACTAAAAAATTCAATAAGACATGTAATAAATTTTATTTCTAAATAGAATTTTACATTCAAGTTAAAGGAAAAAATTTTAATAACTTTGAATCCTACAAATATTAATTTCATGGCATGTTTTTCATCGTAAAGTGAATGCGGTTTCTCATCATAAAATATGCTGTTTATATTTATAATGATTGCAGATATATTTTGAATTTTCAAATTTAAATAAAGAAAAAGATGCTACTGAAAAAACAGGAATTCCTCTGATCAAAGAAGTTTATGAATTCCCATTTGAAGACATGGAAATGGGCAAAAGAGATATTTTATAAGATTTCAGCCAGAGAAAAAAATATTTGTTATGTTAATTCTTATTAATGGACTAATATTAATACGGAGGTAGACTGGGTTGAAAAGAGGATATTACCTAACATATATTAATATTCTTCAACGCGCGCGCGCGTCATCTTATTTCGTAATAAATCTATTGGGAATATTTTAGCCTAATACAGCTATAGTTAAATTAAAATAAGATTTCAGATTACTGAGAAAACGTAGAAGAGTATTCAACGCAAAACAAAATATTTTATGTTGATATTTTCAACTGAAGCAAAATTCTGTGAGTATAAATTATATTTTTAGTAAGTGTTAGATTATATATGAAAGTTTTAGGATTTTTTAGGCTTTTTAGAATGGAGGGTGGTTAGGTAGGGCAAGGGAATTCTTTTATAAAATATTAACAAATTTTACTCTATTTCATTTAGCAATAATTTGAAATTTTATATGGGGAAATGTTATACAAATATTAATGTAGTTAAGTTAAATTGAGTTTCAGATCAGAGAGAAAATGTAAGAAAAAGCATTCTTCACTTACTAAAGAATTTTTTGTTTAACTTCTTCAATATCGAATTGATGAAATATTCGACATCTAACTTTTTCATTTTTCTCAAAAGTTAAAGTCTGTTTATTCCCAAAGTATCTACATTATTTTTTATTGAAATAAATTTTTAACGAGAAAAAAATTTAAAAATAAAGATAGAAAAAAATCAAAATATACCTGGAAAAAATGACTTAGTACATTAAAAATTGGTTCCTTTCAATATATAGCTGAAAATATAGCACTGTGTATTCTGAATTCAGCCATGAAATATTAATCAGGAAAATGTAAGGTAATAAATAGTCTTTTAATTAATTTTAACGGCTAAAATAAAATGTTTATAAAATGTGTAGCTTATTTTCAGTTTTCCAGAAAAACTCAATCGCCGTGAATCATCAACTGTCACAAAATTTCAACTATACAGTTTCCTTGGGGTAAGAATTGGGTGTTTTGGATCCATTATTGCTTGAGCATGCTTGGCTTTATCGTTCTGAATCTTTTCATTCGAGTTTTCATTACCAACGATTTTAATATGTTCAGACTGGTATTTCCATTTTCCATAAATATGATACAATAATTTTCATACATATTCTTATTTTCTTCAGAGACTATTAAAAAATAGCGAGAACACTATTGGTTACCTATAAAGAAAGGAAAACCGCAACTAGTCACTGACATTTTGTCTCGTTTTTGAAGATTCTTTTGATGAACATAAGAACATATTATATTCAAGGTAAAGATGAAATCTCCTTCTTCTTCTTCATTGGCCTGACAGCCCAGGGTGGGCCTTTGCCTTCCTCAGAAGTGCATACCAGGACCCCCTATTTTTGGATAAGGTCATCCAGTTTGTCACTTTTAGTGTGTTTAGGTCGAAAGAAGAAATCAGATTCGCTTTATGCTTCAGAAATATAGACTTAAAAGGGAAAAGAGAAGGTTGGGGCAATTTTCTTTAAAAAAAATTTTTTTGGGCAATATCTTTTGCCCTGTTTTGGAAATTAATACAGTGCTTAAAAGACAATAATCTTTAATGTCCAATCAATTATGATGAGGACATGATTGGTCCCATGAAAATAAATAAGCGAAATACAAAGATCATTTTTCTAAGAAAGAATGAAAACCTATTAAACTGAGAGATCTCAAAACGTTTCTAGCTCAGGAAGAGGAAAATCTAAAATTAAACGGAAGATTTTAATCTAAAATTAGAAACGGAAGAAGAAAAATTGGAAATATGCTCATGGAAAATAGACAGAAATTCTGTAAATTCTCCTCTATTAAATGCATTACAAATGTCTGAATAGCATTCAATCTATGTTTCTCTGGCAACAATATTTCATAAGATGTATAAGATAAATCTTAAATTATAGAGGAATACACAAATGTGCGAAGTGTACAAGTGTAAAAAAAAATATGCTCTACAGAAATCGAATGATAAAATCTATTTTCAATTTACTAGAATTCTAATAGTAATGAATTGTCTGATCCTTCATCAGTGAAAGATAATGAGATCAAGATTTGATATGTTATTCTTCAATTGTTTTTTTATTTATATCAATTGTATTTTAAGAGATTGTCTCGTTTTGCGTATGTCTAGTTATATTAAAAAATAAAAAAAAACTCTAAAATTCTTTGAATAAAAAAATATAAATTTTTCATCGACAATTTTGCAAAGCAATTAAAGATGTTCTTTAATTCAGTTAACATAACCCACTATAAATGCGAGATTCATACATTTAAGAATAACATTTAAAACCAATAAAATTAATTTAAATTTAATACAAAAACCAAATATCTTAAAATTTTAGTTTGATCCTAGCAGAGTTTACACCCTTGATGCGAATGATTTTCTTTGGCGGTAATTGTAGCTTGTGCCAATCTTGATAACACTTCTTCGATGCTCTGGATATGGTAAGCCAAACTAGTTTTTTAATAATTTTTAGGCTTGGCTCTTTTTTTAGTTTGTCGATAATGGTGTGCGCTCTTCTAGGTTTTACAACATTTTATATTATCTACTGAAAATTTCTTATAAAAACCAATAAAAAGCAATTATTGATAATGAATTCAGGAACAGGGCAAACTTAAAAGTTACAATCGATTTTGGTAAGAAATTGAGACATTTAATGTCCGCTAAACGTAATATAGCTTAGTAGTTTAAAGATAATCTTTACTCAACTTGCTTTAAACTTATGATAGTTCAATCAGTTTCTAGAATTTTGAACCATTCAAATAATTATCATCTGCTCTCACTTAAAGATTGAAATTAATTTATATATTTTAAGTAATTATACATTTTTAAGCTTAAAATAACCATTTGTATGAAATATATTTGTATGAACGAATATGGATATCATTTGTATGAAAGTTTTAAATATAGTTCATACAAATGAATATCACACAAATGGCAAAAAAACTAATAAAAATTTATTCATATATATATATATATATATATATATATATATATATATATATATATATATATATATATATATATATATATATATATATATATATATATATATATATATATATTAGTATAACAAACAACTTATATTTTACAATACAAATACTTTATTAAATCACACAACAGAACAAAAATAAAATAACTAGCTGACAACCAAACAAATAACCATTATTCCATTCTTTATTGGATTCCACTACAATACAAGAATTAAAACATTAGTTGACAACAAAGTAATTTTCTCTGTTGGAAAAACGAAAAGTGTCAACTGAAGTAAATATTTCATTGTTGAAGATATGTTTTATCCTAACAGCTTTGTTACCTTTATTTAAAATTTTTCAGCTAGAAGTAATGCAACACAAACGACCGAAGTTCTTCGATGAAAGGTTAAAAACTTAGTCAATTTTAATATAATTATGAATCTTCTTTTAAGCATATCTAATTCAATTTCAAGTATGTAATCATAAATCGTATCTCACGATAATGAACAGCCTATAGTTAATTGCTTAAAACGTTTTAATATTCTAGAGTTCTTCATAAGAAAATTTTAATTATTAATTTCATAACCTGGAATTTTAATTTCTTAGCATCATTTCAATGATTTGAGAAAGTTACCGTACTTATTTAAATTTGTGTTTATTCAATATTTATACAAATGTATGTTGCATTAAGAATTTTAACATACCACTAGAATCTGACCATAAGCACAATCTAATTATTGAAGTAAAAATGCAAAACATATTTAATAATTTTTAAATACATTCTTCTAATGACAGACATAAGAGATTCATTTGTAAAAACACGAAAAATTATTAAAAATTGTGACACGGATAACACTTTTTATGTAGAAGATATAGTTCAAAATGAATACAACTTTGGATTCCATAAAAATTTATTATGCGTGGAAAAAAACATTTATTTTTAAATGAAAGTTCAGTAAAAAATACAATATTTGATTAATATTTTATTTTTTAGATGGAAATTACGTTACATAGAAAACAGTCGAAATTTACAAATTATGCTAAGGTTAAAAGATTTAACATTTAAATTGTTTTAACATTATAAGCATATTTAATTTCTGATTAAATATAAATTTCATTAATTATTTCATGCCATGTTTTGCATTATTAAATAAAACAAAACTGTTACAAATTGTATTTATAATACACAAATATACTTTAGGAAACTACATAAAAGAGAGTTAATATTTTGGGTTAATTATTTAAAAGAAGAAAACGAATTCCAAAACAATATTTCTCATGGTGTTCCAAAACAATATTTCTCATGGTGAAAGGAGCTTCTTCATTGTGATCTGAAGACATCAAAATAGCCAAAAAGATGTCAACTTTACAGACAGAGAAAAAATGCACTGGTAAAATATTTCTGTCTTCTGATTTAGTATTGCTGTGGAAGGCATGTAGAAAGGGAAGGGTATATTATCCATCAAATATAAAGATATCAAAACAAAATTTTATTTCTTAATAACTTTATAGGTAAACTTCTAGCCAAATATACAGCTGCAGTTAAAAAAAGATTACAGAGGAAAAGTAGAAGAACATTTAATGCTAAACAAAGTATTTTACAATATTTTTTCAACTAAAATAAGATTCGGTGGGGAAACTGCATAATTATATTTTTATTAACTAAGTAAGTGGTTGATTATACCTGTTAATTTCAGGTAATCTTTTTTAACTAAGTATGGAGGGTGGTTGGGCAGGGCAAGGGGTTTCTTTTCGAAATTATAAACAAGTTTTATAATTTCATTTCGGAATATTTTTTTACTTATGCATTGTTCACTTACTAAATATTTTTATGTTTATTTTCTTACTTGGCAGCAATTATAAACCAGTTTTATAATTTCATTTCGGAATATTTTTTTACTTATGCATTGTTCACTTACTAAATATTTTTATGTTTAATTTCTTACTTGGCAGCAATGCCGTGTGGAAACTGCATAATTATATTCTTAGTAAGTCGTTTATATTACCTGTTAATATCAGGTAATATTTTTCGCTTACTATGCAGGGTGGTTCGGCAGGGCAAGGGGTTTCTTTTCGAAATTATAAACAAGTTTTATAATTTCATTTCGGAATATTTTTTTACTTATGCATTGTTCACTTACTAAATAATTTTATGTTTAATTTCTTACTTGGCAGCAATGCCGTGTGGAAACTGCATAATTATATTCTTAGTAAGTCGTTTATATTACCTGTTAATATCAGGTAATATTTTTCGCTTACTATGCAGGGTGGTTCGGCAGGGCAAGGGGTTTCTTTTCGAAATTATACACAAGTATTAAAATTTCATTTCGGAATATTTTTTAATATTCCGAAATTTATATAAGTATTAAAATTTCATTTCGGAATATTTTTTTACTTATGCATTGTTCACTTACTAAATATTCTTATGTTTAATTTCTTACTTGGCAGCAATGCCGCGTGGAAACTGCATAATTATATTCTTAGTAAGATGTGTATATTACCTGTCAATATCAGGTAATTTTTGTCGCTTACTATGGAGGGTGGTTGGGCAGGGCAAGGGGTTTTTTTCGAAATTATAAACAAGTTTTATAATTTCATTTCGGAATATTTTTTTACTTATGCATTGTTCACTTACTAAATATTTTTATGTTTAATTTCTTACTTGGCAGCAATGCCGTGTGGAAACTGCATAATTATATTCTTAGTAAGTCGTTTATATTACCTGTTAATATCAGGTAATTTTTTTCGCTTACTATGGAGGGTGGTTGGGCAAGGCAAGGGGTTTCTTTTCGAAATTTTAAACAAGTTTAATAATTTCATTTCGGAATATTTTTTTACTTATGCATTGTTCACTTACTAAATATTTTTTTGTTTAATTTCTTACTTGGCAGCAATGCCGTGTGGAAACTGCATAATTATATTCTTAGTAAGTCGTTTATATTACCTGTTAATATCAGGTAATATTTTTCGCTTACTATGGAGGGTGGTTGGGCAGGGCAAGGGGTTTCTTTTCGAAATTATAAACAAGTTTTATAATTTCATTTCGGAATATTTTTTTACTTATGCATTGTTCACTTACTAAATATTTTTATGTTTAATTTCTTACTTGGCAGCAATGCCGCGTGGAAACTGCATAATTATATTCTTAGTAAGTCGTTTATATTACCTGTTAATATCAGGTAATTTTTTTCGCTTACTATGGAGGGTGGTTGGGCAAGGCAAGGGGTTTCTTTTCGAAATTTTAAACAAGTTTAATAATTTCATTTCGGAATATTTTTTTACTTATGCATTGTTCACTTACTAAATATTTTTATGTTTAATTTCTTACTTGGCAGCAATGCCGTGTGGAAACTGCATAATTATATTCTTTGTACGTCGTTTATATTACCTGTTAATATCAGGTAATTTTTTTCGCTTACTATGGAGGGTGGTTGGGCAAGGCAAGGGGTTTCTTTTCGAAATTTTAAACAAGTTTAATAATTTCATTTCGGAATATTTTTTTACTTATGCATTGTTCACTTACTAAATATTTTTATGTTTAATTTCTTACTTGGCAGCAATGCCGTGTGGAAACTGCATAATTATATTCTTAGTAAGTCGTTTATATTACCTGTTAATATCAGGTAATATTTTTCGCTTACTATGGAGGGTGGTTGGGCAGGGCAAGGGGTTTCTTTTCGAAATTATAAACAAGTTTTATAATTTCATTTCGGAATATTTTTTTACTTATGCATTGTTCACTTACTAAATATTTTTATGTTTAATTTCTTACTTGGCAGCAATGCCGTGTGGAAACTGCATAATTATATTCTTAGTAAGTCGTTTATATTACCTGTTAATATCAGGTAATTTTTTTCGCTTACTATGGAGGGTGGTTGGGCAGGGCAAGGGGTTTCTTTTCGAAATTATAAACAAGTATTAAAATTTCATTTCGGAATATTTTTTTACTTATGCATTGTTCACTTACTAAATATTCTTATGTTTAATTTCTTACATGGCAGCAATGCCTTGTGGAAATTGCATAATTATATTTTTGGTAAGTCGTTTATATTACCTGTTAATATCAGGTAATATTTTTCGCTTACTATGGAGGGTGGTTGGGCAGGGCAAGGGGTTTCTTTTCGAAATTATAAACAAGTTTTATAATTTCATTTCGGAATATTTTTTTACTTATGCATTGTTCACTTACTAAATATTTTTATGTTTAATTTCTTACTTGGCAGCAATGCCGTGTGGAAACTGCATAATTATATTCTTAGTAAGTCGTTTATATTACCTGTTAATATCAGGTAATTTTTTTCGCTTACTATGGAGGGTGGTTGGGCAGGGCAAGGGGTTTCTTTTCGAAATTATAAACAAGTATTAAAATTTCATTTCGGAATATTTTTTTACTTATGCATTGTTCACTTACTAAATATTCTTATGTTTAATTTCTTACATGGCAGCAATGCCTTGTGGAAATTGCATAATTATATTTTTGGTAAGTCGTTTATATTACCTGTTAATATCAGGTAATATTTTTCGCTTACTATGGAGGGTGGTTGGGCAGGGCAAGGGGTTTCTTTTCGAAATTATAAACAAGTTTTATAATTTCATTTCGGAATATTTTTTTACTTATGCATTGTTCACTTACTAAATATTTTTATGTTTAATTTCTTACTTGGCAGCAATGCCGCGTGGAAACTGCATAATTATATTCTTAGTAAGTCGCTTATATTACCTGTTAATATCAGGTAATTTTTTTCGCTTACTATGGAGGGTGGTTGGGCATGCAGTGGGGTTTCTTTTCGAAATTATAAACAAGTATTAAAATTTCATTTCGGAATATTTTTTTACTTATGCATTGTTCTCTTACTAAATATTCTTATGTTTAATTTCTTACATGGCAGCAATGCCTTGTGGAAATTGCATAATTATATTTTTGGTAAGTCGTTTATATTACCTGTTAATATCAGGTAATTTTTTTCGCTTACTATGGAGGGTGGTTGGGCAGGGCAAGGGGTTTCTTTTCGAAATTATAAACGAGTATTAAAATTTCATTTCGGAATATTTTTTTACTTATGCATTGTTCTCTTACTAAATATTTTTATGTTTAATTTCTTAAATGGCAGCAATGCCGTGTGGAAACTGCATAATTATATTCTTAGTAAGTCGTTTATATTACCTGTTAATATCAGGTAATTTTTGTCGCTTACTATGCAGGGTGGTTGGGCAAGGCAAGGGGTTTCTTTTCGAAATTGTAAACAAGTTTATAATTTCATTTCGGAATATTTTTTTACTTATGCATTGTTCACTTACTAAATATTTTTATGTTTAATTTCTTACTTGGCAGCAATGCCGTGTGGAAACTGCATAATTATATTCTTAGTAAGTCGTTTATATTACCTGTTAATATCAGGTAATATTTTTCGCTTACTATGGAGGGTGGTTGGGCAGGGCAAGGGGTTTCTTTTCGAAATTATAAACAAGTTTTATAATTTCATTTCGGAATATTTTTTTACTTATGCATTGTTCAATTACTAAATATTTTTATGTTTATTTTCTTACTTGGCAGCAATTATAAACCAGTTTTATAATTTCATTTCGGAATATTTTTATACTTATGCATTGTTCACTTACTAAATATTTTTTTGTTTAATTTCTTACTTGGCAGCAATGCCGTGTGGAAACTGCATAATTATATTCTTAGTAAGTCGTTTATATTACCTGTTAATATCAGGTAATATTTTTCGCTTACTATGGAGCGTGGTTGGGCAGGGCAAGGGGTTTCTTTTCGAAATTATAAACAAGTTTTATAATTTCATTTCGGAATAATTTTTTACGTATGCATTGTTAACTTACTAAATATTTTTATGTTTAATTTCTTACTTGGCAGCAATGCCGTGTGGAAACTGCATAATTATATTCTTAGTAAGTCGTTTATATTACCTGTTAATATCAGGTAATATTTTTCGCTTACTATGGAGGGTGGTTGGGCAGGGCAAGGGGTTTCTTTTCGAAATTATAAACAAGTTTTATAATTTCATTTCGGAATATTTTTTTACTTATGCATTGTTACATTACTAAATATTTTTATGTTTAATTTCTTACTTGGCAGCAATGCCGTGTGGAAACTGCATAATTATATTCTTTGTAAGTCGCTTATATTACCTGTTAATATCAGGTAATTTTTTTCGCTTACTATGGAGGGTGGTTGGGCAAGGCAAGGGGTTTCTTTTCGAAATTTTAAACAAGTTTAATAATTTCATTTCGGAATATTTTTTTACTTATGCATTGTTCACTTACTAAATATTTTTTTGTTTAATTTCTTACTTGGCAGCAATGCTGCGTGGAAACTGCATAATGATATTCTTTGTAAGTCACTTATATTACCTGTTAATATCAGGTAATTTTTTTCGCTTACTATGGAGGGTGGTTGGGCAAGGCAAGGGGTTTCTTTTCGAAATTTTAAACAAGTTTAATAATTTCATTTCGGAATATTTTTTTACTTATGCATTGTTCACTTACTAAATATTTTTTTGTTTAATTTCTTACTTGGCAGCAATGCCGTGTGGAAACTGCATAATTATATTCTTAGTAAGTCGTTTATATTACCTGTTAATATCAGGTAATATTTTTCGCTTACTATGGAGGGTGGTTGGGCAGGGCAAGGGGTTTCTTTTCGAAATTATAAACAAGTTTTATAATTTCATTTCGGAATATTTTTTTACTTATGCATTGTTCACATTACTAAATATTTTTATGTTTAATTTCTTACTTGGCAGCAATGCCGTGTGGAAACTGCATAATTATATTCTTAGTAAGTCGCTTATATTACCTGTTAATATCAGGTAATTTTTTTCGCTTACTATGGAGGGTGGTTGGGCATGGCAATGGGGTTTCTTTTCGAAATTATAAACAAGTATTAAAATTTCATTTCGGAATATTTTTTTACTTATGCATTGTTCACTTACTAAATATTCTTATGTTTAATTTCTTACATGGCAGCAATGCCTTGTGGAAATTGCATAATTATATTTTTGGTAAGTCGTTTATATTACCTGTTAATATCAGGTAATTTTTTTCGCTTACTATGGAGGGTGGTTGGGCAGGGCAAGGGGTTTCTTTTCGAAATTATAAACAAGTATTAAAATTCCATTTCGGAATATTTTTTTACTTATGCATTGTTCTCTTACTAAATATTTTTATGTTTAATTTCTTACATGGCAGCAATGCCGTGTGGAAACTGCATAATTATATTCTTAGTAAGTCGTTTATATTACCTGTTAATATCAGGTAATTTTTGTCGCTTACTATGCAGGGTGGTTGGGCAAGGCAAGGGGTTTCTTTTCGAAATTGTAAACAAGTTTATAATTTCATTTCGGAATATTTTTTTACTTATGCATTGTTCACTTACTAAATATTTTTATGTTTAATTTCTTACATGGCAGCAATGCCGTGTGGAAACTGCATAATTATATTCTTAGTAAGTCGTTTATATTACCTGTTAATATCAGGTAATATTTTTCGCTTACTATGGAGGGTGGTTGGGCAGGGCAAGGGGTTTCTTTTCGAAATTATAAACAAGTTTTATAATTTCATTTCGGAATATTTTTTTACTTATGCATTGTTCAATTACTAAATATTTTTATGTTTATTTTCTTACTTGGCAGCAATTATAAACCAGTTTTATAATTTCATTTCGGAATATTTTTTTACTTATGCATTGTTCACTTACTAAATATTTTTATGTTTAATTTCTTACTTGGCAGCAATGCCGTGTGGAAACTGCATAATTATATTCTTAGTAAGTCGTTTATATTACCTGTTAATATCAGGTAATATTTTTCGCTTACTATGGAGGGTGGTTGGGCAGGGCAAGGGGTTTCTTTTCGAAATTATAAACAAGTTTTATAATTTCATTTCGGAATATTTTTTTACTTATGCATTGTTCACTTACTAAATAATTTTATGTTTAATTTCTTACTTGGCAGCAATGCCGTGTGGAAACTGCATAATTATATTCTTAGTAAGTCGTTTATATTACCTTTTAATATCAGGTAATTTTTTTCGCTTACTATGGAGGGTGGTTGGGCAGGGCAAGTGGTTTCTTTTCGAAATTATAAAATAGTTTTATAATTTCATTTCGGAATATTTTTTCACTTATTCATTGTTCACTTACTAAATATTTTTATGTTTATTTCTTACATGGCAGCAATGCCGTGTGGAAACTGCATAATTATATTTTAGTAAGTCGTTTATATTACCTTTTAATATCAGGTAATTTTTTTCGCTTACTATGGAGGGTGGTTGGACAGGGCAAGGGGTTTCTTTTCGAAATTATAAAATAGTTTTATAATTTCATTTCGGAATATTTTTTCACTTATTCATTTTTCTTTTACTAAATATTTTTATGTTTAATTTCTTACATGGCAGCAATGCCGTGTGGAAACTGCATAATTATATTTTCACTAAGGAAATATTAGGCTAAGCCATGGCCCTTAACGTCAGCTTTCGAGGGCTATAGTTCCCAGGAGAAAATGTTTACTCAGATTTCGAGATTAACTGTGATTTAATTAAATAACTTTATTTATTTTATTTTGAACGATATATAGAAATTATTTTGCTTTGATTAAAATTGTTCTGCACCACGAAATCTAATTTTACGAATGCGTCAATAAAAACGAATTGATTGAACTGTGGAGGATTTGAAACGACCATTTAGTTACGCTGCTAGTATATATCAGTGGGAATTCATGTTTTCCAATGCAATTCAACAATAGGTCATTGATAAAAGAATATTAAATATTTTCGTCATTCAGCACGCATACGCGAACATATTGCATAATAACAATATTTTTCCAAAAACCGAAAAACATAGTAATTATGATTATTATTATTTTTTTTAAATAACAGTTTGTTGGGTTAGCAGAGATTGAAGAAAGAATAGGGGATTTGATGACGTACACAAGTTTTTGTACTCTAAATGGACATGAATACGTGGAAACACGAAAAATGTCTTCCGTTTTTGAATATAATGACTTGAAGTTTCCGAATTCTGGATTGGTTGCTGTTTTTTTTTTTTTTTTTTTTTTTTTTGAACACACGGTTAGTTAGACCGGGATCTTTGGTTTAAAGTGGATTCCGAATGACTACAAATATCCAAACCCAAGGTGCCATTTGAACCCTCGAACTGTTTAGTTTTTCTTTTTTCAGATTTTGTTAAATAAATGTTTTTCAAAATCTGGTACACACACACGTATTCTCTCTAACACCGTTTGTAATATATATAATCTATTTGAATAATTATATGCCACATCAAGCATTAATATTATTAATAGTTTTTTGCTATTCTGATTTTTAAAAGCAGTTACATTTATATTAAATTATTCAAAATTCCAATTTCTTGTTCAATAGATTTCTAAATGAATTTTAAAAACATAAATCAGATTGTTGACTTTCTAAAACTAGTACTCGTGATTTTCACTATACAAATTAGCACCTCATTACATTATTATTATTATTATTACCAGTAATTTGGTAAAAAAATTATTGTGAATTTTTGGCACGGAATCCTTTTTGGCGAATATAAATTAACAATGCACACAAAATTGTTTTTGCAAAATGATTCACTCACTGCCAAAAATATTATTTCATATAGAATCAATGCAATCGGAGATTGCAGAATTAACGATAGGGTATTTTTATTTCAAAATTCGATTAAAAAATGATCTAAATCCGGATTTCCAATAATCAAAAAATAAAAAAGAACAGAATTTTTGAAAAGATAATATACTCATGAAGCAATAACCAATTCTTTTAATTGAATATCAAATAGAGAATTATCTTAAGAATATTTTGAAAATGATTATCTTAAGAAGAATTAATTCTTGCTTTCATTTTAATACACACATTAACAGTGAAAAATTTTTTAATTCGTGGCGTTGTCGCCGATTATTATGCATGATTTCAATATACTTCCAATTCTGATTCGATTAAGGGAGGAAGTTCACCCACTCTTTCTAGGAAACTATGATTTCTCGAATATAATTGGTTTTTGAATTTATGTGTAAATTTTTCTATGTGTAGCTATTTTATTTATTAATTAAACATTATTTTTTTATAATGTATGATGAAGTTAGAATATAGTAGACACAAAAGATAGAAGATTCTTTCGCTCGCGATACTCATAAATGGTTAAATTTTATCGAACTCGAAATAAAAAGTAGAGAAATACTTCCTCTTTCACACAAGACACTTGAAAAACTCAAGGTCTGATCGACCCCACCCTTCAAGGAGAAAAAGACTGACTCAAGTCCTTTCGGTTGTTTCTCAAATTAATAAATCTTACATATTTTGTTTTTACAAATTTTTTTTTGCGAGATCACTCAGTGGAAAACTCTATATCTTACATTACTTTCTAAATCTTATAGTTTAATGCTTATTGCTGTCACATTATAAAACTTATCAGACGATTTAACGTTGGAATATAACTAGGCTTACCAAACGTCCTGATTTGACTTGGACAATCCCGTCTGAAAATCCTGGTATCCCAGTCGGTTTACATCACGTCCTGGTAAAAATTATTTATTTATATTGATGATCAAACAAGTATAAAAATAACTAGCCGTGAAGGATTGATTAAAATAATTTGTTAACTGTTTCTGTAGGTATGAAAAGTGAAAACCATAGAAGAGTGATGGTCTGCTCAGACTGTGACAAAGGCAAGGGATTCATGGGGCAGTTGTCCCAAGCATCCACATATGAAGGGTTTCACAAATCAAATAAAAAGGTTTATTTTACATTGTCAATTGAATATAATAGTTTGCCAAATCAAATAGGAAGTTTATTGTTGTAAAATAGAAGGCCACCCCAAGAAAGTTTTTGCCATGGGCAACAATTAGGCTAGGTTGAGCCCTGGATCTGCTAATAAGTAATATCATCATATTGTCTGCCGCCCAACTTGTCTAGTGGTCAGCATGTCCTGGGTTCGAATCCCGGTTCGGGCTATGATGTACTTTCTCTCTCTAGCTATCCTGTCTTTGTCCTTTCTTTCTATAAATGGGTTGTGAATGGTTGCCTACCCTATAAACGGGTACTTATGGCATGTGTGTACTGAAGAAGTCGTACTCCGCACCTAAATATGGATTATTTGGAAAAGTGGAGCAGCGCACCCTATAATGCCAGCCAAGCTGGCACACGACAACATCAACAACATCATATTGTCTTGTCTCGCCAATCGTCGTAGTCATGTGCAAAATTGTGTTTGATAAGGAATATTTGCATCAAATTGGAAACAGCAAAAGCGAGAAGAGAGATAATACCAAAGATATGGTTATTTCAAGAGAAAAAAGGGCTCTGACGGTTTGATCGGTTCAAGAATAAAATCCCATTGCAGATCTCAATCTGATCAAGATTGCTGAATATACATCCTGCTTAACTAGGGCATCAACACCAGCAGGGAATATTTTTTTCTAAACATTGCATTGGTTGGTGATAAAGGTTTGATCTAAAAATCTATGGGTAAGGGAATAGCTTATGAAAATCTTTACAAGATGAAAACCTTATCTTTCTAAAATCGTCCTGGCTAATGAGAATTCATGTAAATATTGCTAAAATTTATTTCTCATTTAAAGTGCTTTTTCTTACTTAAGTAACTCATAAATAATAACGTGTAGTAAATAAGATATTTAAATTTAAATGCTTATTGTTTATTATTAGCCCCTAGTTTAGGTTCCTAATAAGTAAATACTGAGTCACATCACATAAACTACAATCTTTTTCTCCAACGGTGGGCTTTTAAGAGACGTACCCTATGCCACAACAAGGCCAGAGACTGCTACTGATTTGTCATTACCCAACGGGCACCTGTGAACCAAGTCACGGAGGCGAGTAGCGTTGCCCGCGCCATACCACCGCAAACATGTTTATAGAGTGGGTCACATTCATACATTATCACAGAAGAAAGGACAGAGAAACACAGAGAAAGAAAGTAACATCCATGCCTGAACCGGGATTTGAACCCGTTCCCACAGCTCAGGAGTCAGGAGCGCTAACCACTCAGACATCGGTCGGCGTTACACTACAATCTAAAACACTAAAAACTCACCAAGTGTGTGTGACCTTGAACACCCGCAATGGTAGTGGGGATTATTCCGGTATCCCGGTTGAACAGTTCAGAAATGTAGCAAACCTAAAAATAATCGACAATATATAAATGATTCGCCCGCTCCCAGTATTCATAAATTGTTCAACTTTATTGAAACCCTAAATAAAAAAAAACAGAGTAACACTTGCACTTTTGTCCACGCCATTTGAAAAACTCACTTCCAGATCCACCTCACCCTTCAAAAAAGCTGAATCACCCAATTTTGGCTTTTCACTTACTCCTCAAAATAGTATTTTTCACATGCTTGGTAGAAAGAAACAATCGAAGATGAACTGCAACTTGAGCATCGAAGAGAAAAAATAAACAAAAAGCTTTTGGCAGATGTTTTTTATGCCTTGGTAAAGCATAGAATTAAAGATTGCGAACTGGAAGTGATTCATAACACGTGCGATGGCAAACACCATCAGACTGTTTTAAGTCGTCAAAGGATAAAAATGAAATTTGTGAATCAGAAGTTGAGCCGTCAATAATTTCTGCGGTTTGGCACTAATGAGAGAGAGAGAAAAGAATAAAATAATATTACAAACTTGTGTAAAAGTCAAATCGAAAAGTAGAGAAAATTAATTACTCACTTATTGTTAGATGGCGGCTCAATACGGGCATTAATTGACAGAAACTAGTTGACATATTAAATCCCGTGAATATAAGAAGAAATATTATCGGTTTTTACTTTCGGAAGCAAAAAAGATATACACAAAATTTATGATGTAGTTTGTGTGACAGGCCACAGATTTTTCCTAACTGAAAAATAAAAATCGGAGCTTTAGTCACAGATGAGCTATCAAGAGGAGATCTACTGCACTCTGAAGTAAAAGAAGTGAATGAAAATATAGAATTGAGAATTTATACCTTTGCTGACTCTTCTCTTTGCATTGAGCCTTAATTGTTTTGATAGGGGCTGTTAACTGTTACAACATTGTGACAGGTAAAATCAAATTTTTGAGTAAAAATCTCGTAGCGATTGAAAGTATTTTTGGTTGGAGTTTTGCAAGGCAGAAAAAGTGATTATCACACTTTTCTCATATTTAATGCAATAGTAGAGGAAAATTTAATTTCGAAAGAAATAGAAAAATTTTGAGAAACTTTGGTTTAATTGACAAATCTAGCGAAGATAATTCTTTCGAAAATAAAGTTACGTCTGATTTTGAGTCAAAAATTAAATATGAAATTCGAAGATACACTGTTCGATTGCCCTGTAAACAACATAAACAAAATTTAGGTAACAAAAGAGAAATCGCTGAAGCAAGATTTGGCCGGTTAGGAAGAATATTCTTCAGAAATTCCAATTTGAAGAATACAGAGAAGTGTTAGATGATTATATAAAACAGGGAATTATAAAGTTTTTGACCCGAATGAAACCAAAAACGTTACGTTTTATCTACCCTACAGAGAAATCCATTGGGGATATTGTTGTCGATTGCTAGCCAGGCTAGCAATATGGGGTGCGCTGCTTCACTTTTTCAACTGAACCACATTTTGCTGTGGAGTCTGACTTCCTCAGTACACACATGCCATAGGTACCCATTTATAGGGTAGGCAACCATTCACTCCACATTCATACAAGGAAAGGACAAAGACAGGATAGATAGAGAGAGAAAAAAGTACTTCCATGCCGGAACCGGGATTCGAACCCAGGACCTCCTTATCCGCAGTCAGGCACGCTGACCACTAGACAAGTTGGGTGGCCAAAATAGTATATTGCACTTAAATAAAAGGTGTAGTAAAACGAAATACAGAAAGACATAATTTTCCTTTGAATATACAGTGAGTGTAAAAAGTATTCGTACAGTACGACAATTGATTTAAAAGAGATCAGTTCATAAAAATTATTAACATAAATTCCATTTTAATTAATTAGAAATATATATTAGAACATATTTTCACTAGTTTCATGTGAAATTTACACAAAAATAATTTTATACATGAATAAATATTTACAAAACTGAAACAATCCAACATCTTGTGGTGTAAAAAGTATTCGTACATCAGGCATATATTGGTGAACACAATCATAATATTACAGCTAATACCTTGTAGGATATCCTTTAGCTCGAATAATTGCCTTGAGTGTTCTTTGGCATCGATTACACCAATTTTGCTGTTAATGAGCTAGGTATGGCATCCCATTCTTGATTAAAAGCCGATTCCAAATCATTTTTATTAGAAATATGTTTGGATCTAATATTTTTATCAAGAACGTACCATAAATTCTCGATGGGGTTGAGCTCCGGCAATTGAGGAGGAAGTTTCATGAACTTTGGGGTATTATATAGTATCCAGAGCCTTGTGTTTAGGGCTGTGTGCTTGGGGTCGTTATCATGCATGAAAACGTAATCACCATTCAAGCCCATTTTTGTTGCACTAGGTCCTAAATTATTGTTTAAAATGTCAATATAAAGTTCATGATTAATAATGCCTTCAATAAAGACTAATTTGTCCACCCCAGAAGCACTCATACACCCCAAACAAGTAGACTTCCACTCCTATGTTTCACTGTTGGCACTAAATTATTAGGATGCATTTCTATATTGCGCTTTCTCCATACCATTCGTCTCCCGTTCGATCCGAATATGTTGTATTTACTATCGTCTGTAAAGATAATCTTTTTGCAGAAGTCTGGATTTTCATAACGTATTGCTTGGCGAAAGACAATTGCAGCTTCCGATTCTTCTCACTAACAAAGAATTTTCGTCTCGTAACACGGCCATGGAAACCTTCATTTCTGTATGCATTTCGAACAGTACTTACGGAGACTGCTGTTCCTATGTTCTTCAGTTCTGATGTTAATGTAGGAGCCCTTATTTTAGGATCCTTCTTTAATGAACGTACCAGAAACCGTCTGTCAGATGATGTCAATACACATGGTCACCCAGTACGAGAACTGTTTTGAACCGTTAGAGTGGCAGCAAACTTTTTTATGATTGACTGCACAATTGAACGGGGTCTACCAACCAGATCAGAAATCTTGTACGATTTACCATTTTTACAGAATTTTAAAATCAGTTCTCTTTCGGAAACACTTGTCTCTTTGTTTTTACGACCCATTTCAGAATTCTAGTTTCTCACTACATTAAAATTTCCACTAAAGAACCTTAAGTAACTAACAAGATGCCGTCAATTAACTACATCTTAATGGCTAAACCAATCACAAAACATAACTAAAAAAATTTGCATTTCTTTTAGTGTACGAATACTTTTTACACCACAAGATGTTGGATTGTTACAGTTTTGTAAATATTTATTCATGTACAAAATTATTTTTGTGCAAATTTCACATGAAACTAGTGAAAATATGTTCTATTATATATTTCTAATTAATTAAAATGGAATTTATGTTAATAATTTTTATGAACGGATCTCTTTTAAATCAATTGTCTTACTGTACGAATACTTTTTACACTCACTACAATTAAAAATTCCAGCATGAAAATTAATTTTGATGCGGGATCCTGTGGTATTTATCGTTAAACAACCATTTGTTTCACCTAAGGATGAATTTAACCGAGACTTATAGTTTAAGCGGATTCTGAAACGATATATATATATATATCCATAACCGAGATGAGAATCGAATCCAAGAGCTCTTGTGTCGAATATCAGAACTGCAGATCCAATTCCGTGCATACTTTTTCCACTCGAAGTAGAGGAGCTGCGATGATAATTTTAAAAAGGAGGAAAAGTTTTTTATTCTTTTGAAGAAGACAAAAGTCCTAAACGATCACTTCATCAGTAACAATACAACAATTGTAAATCACTATTGATTTCGGCTTAAACTAATTTCTGATGCTGATATCAAAATATGGAAATAAAGCATGGCTTATGTTTTGAGTTAGCTTAAATGCCAACATTTCAGTAAAAGAAATTTAGCTTTATTCAATGCTCACTTCAACCCTAATAAAAACTTGATGATAAAAGAATTTTATTTATATAGACTCGATACAAACATAGTTACTTCAAACTGCAAAATCAGATTTGAAAATGATAAAATAATTCTTAAATGGATCAAAAGAAGAGATTATCGAATCAAATGAATCAAAAGAAGAGAAGATCAGACGAATAAAAACATAGAATTAGAAAGAACGCGATAGCAAAGAATTTATGTTGTAGCTATTTCTTCTGAAGGGGAGGGAAGCCCTTCTCTAACTTCCTGTTTAACATCTAATTTTGAAGTGCATAAAAGTTTTCTTTTATGTAAATATTGATAAGCTATTTCTCTTTTTAGGAAAAGAACAGAAAAAGTACTCCGCTATTTATTATAAAATTTTTAATTCTGGTGTATGCATAACGAAAAAAATAGGAATTCGTTTTTCTTTATTTCTAAAGGAATCATTTAATGTCTTGTTGGAATTTTAATTTTGGTGCAGGCTGAGAGATGGCGCAGTAGCTCTCTTCTTCCCAATCTTCGAAACAGTGGGTCCCTGGTTCAAATCATATTTCGAGCATGGATGCTCCTTTCTTCCTGTGCGTGTTTTTCTTTATTTTTCACTTCCGGGGCGAAGATGGCACACCCATTTTTTGCTCCATTGTACAAGATGCCAGTTTGAAAAAATCTAGTAGATCATAAATATAGGTCATGTAAGTTAATAATATTATAATTACAACCGTAAAATGAAGCTAAAATATTTGCGTCAATAAAATAAAATAATGAGGAAAAATAAATACTTCAACTGTCTTCTAAGCGGCACATTTTAAGTCCAAGCTTGATGATGATGATGATGTGTCTATGGAGTATGTGAAAAATTCCTAATTGTCCACGAAGCTGTTGAAGATAGTCCTAGCAATCTCTATAGCTTTATTGTTGTCCAAACTTAAAATACGAAAAATAAATGTTCAAAATTAAATAAAGGCAATTACTAAATATAACTATAATTATTTTTGAGCTCCAGTGGCTCAGTAGCTTTACGCCGCTTCCCGTAAGCTCAACAAAGTGAAGCATCATTTGCCGGGGACAGTGGTTGGCAGAAGCTTCTCATTTACTGAAACTTAGATTCACGTTTTACAACACGTCACGAACATTAGATCCCCTTTTTAAAAATGTAAATGAAGCAAATATGGCAGGAATTTATTGAAATCTAGAAAGATTAGCCTTATTTGTGGCAAAAAATGAGTGTCGATTACACAAATAAAATAAAATAAAGTTAGCTTACGAAAAATTATTAGAAGTATATAAAAAGATAGATGAAATGGCTTCCATTAACGAAGGTCATTAAAACTGACGGGTTAAAATAAATTTTTTTAAAATTTTAAAAACAATAAACAAATTCTACAATTTGAATATGTTAATGGAATGCAGTGAAATCGCGATTTCTCTTGCAAAAATTCCTTATATTGAGGTTCGAAGTGAGATGTACTGATTCCAAGGAACGAAGCTGCATGTTTATTTGTCAATCTGCTTCTAAAATGATTCTTTCTAAGGCTCATAGTTGAATACACTTATTCATGTGTGTAAAATGAAGCCAACATAGCACTGATGTTTTGGGTTGGCTGGAGTTTAAAATGCGCAATATGTGAAATCTAATTCACCTCTATTGGATTCCCATATGTCTGCTCCCCTAGAAAGAGATAACGCTTGTTGCCCCCATATTACGGTTATAACTAACAAAGGACTTCCACTGCCTGTGCTTGCTATTTCCGTTAATTTATGTTCTGTAGAACAAAAATCAACAAAGTAAAAGGATCAGCAGTCCTTTGAAAAAGAAAGAAAAAATTATATTTAAACAAAGTAGAAAAGGAGATGGTAATATATAAATCATATTTTTTTAAAACTTCCGTCAGACCGACACATAAAAATTCTATCGCGGGCGCATGAAACCTTCCGGCGGGCCGGAGTTGACCCATCCCTGATTTAGAGTATCAGTGTCATTGCTAAAACCAATAGAGTTTAGTGTTTCGGCTGTAAGAATTTTTTCTCAGGTGCAACAGTCAAGCACAGAATAGCTATTTATAATACAGCTGGCCACCCATTTTTCTTTTCTTAGATTTTTTATTTAAATAATTTTTTAGTTCTTAAAGTAATGAATTTACGGTACCTTTATGTTTAGTTATTTTTGTGAATAAAATATGGCTCGCAAATAATCCTATGCGATGAAACATTAATTTCAAGACTTCTTGAAGAAAGTTAACTTTTTGTTTCGATTTTTATTAAATATAAACCGCAGAACAATTTCAAACGGCAAACCGTTTCAACAAATTGACACCAAAGTGTCAATTTGAATTTACAACACGTCACGAACATTAGATCCACTTTTTTAAAAATGTCCATTTTTAAAAAACCATGACAAGCAAATATTGCAGGAATTTATTGAAGTCTATAAAGATGAGCCTTATATGTGGCAAATAATGAGTGTCAATTACACAAATAAAATAAAAAGAAAGTTAGCTTATGAAAAATTATTAGAAATATACAAAAAGATCGATGAAAAGGCTGCCATTAACGAAGTAAAGGAAAAAATTAAGACCCTCCTCTTAGTACCTATAAAAGAGAAAAACCAATGAATCGAAACAAAGTGGTGTAAGCACGGAGGATGCATATGTGTGCCGACTTTATGGTACTTTGAATATTTATCATTTCTGGACGAAACTGCAATTTCACGTGCTGAAGTATCTTCCATGAATTTGGACACAAGTTTTGTTGAGAACGGTGATGAAGTAAGTTAAATAATTTATTTTGTAAAATTATTCTCTATCTGAATGAATAGATATAATTACGCATTTAACGTAAAGCTTCACTAAGAAATTTTATAAGCTTTGTTAGAAAACAATGTATTTTTTATTTCAGAATGCTTACAAATCTTCAAAATGGACATTTTGAAATTTTAATATTCTATATTTTTAAATATGAAATAAGTTTAAGCAATAATATAAAGGTGTAAGTTGAGAGTATTCTGTTGTTTTCATTAAATATTCTTTATACAACTAAAAATAATAAAATGAAATAATTAAAAATAATAATTAAAGAAAATTATTTACCTTTAAGCGAAATTGAAATTAAATGCACTTTCAGTTATGATTTATTTTTTGATAAATGTTAATTTGTTTCCATTTTTTTATTTAAAAATCATCTAAGAAAATATTATAAAATCTAAGAATATGTGGATAATAGATAACAAATTAATATTACTGATTTTATATATACTAATAAAATATACATATTACTTTAAGAATTTCTTTACTCGATAGATAAACTTTTTGTTGTATTAATGTGGCTCTTTAAATTAATACTGGTTGCCAGAAAGCTCAAAGTCGCACTTAATGGTTCATGAGAACATAAAGATGAAAACATTGATGTATCTTTTCTTATAATTAAAGGTGTTACCTTATCCAACAACAATACATAAAATTTTTCATTCATCCTCATTTAATTCAAGAAATCTTTATCTTCCGACTGTATTTCTGTAATCAAATTTAGATGTGAAAGAGTTTCACGCTGGAGCAGCCAATTGTTTGCCTATTTTTTTTATTGTTTTCTTTCTTTTCACCATCATCACAGTCCAAACCAACAGCCTATAATACTTCTGTGCTTAATTTACTCATGTTACTTAACTTACTATGATAATATTTAATGGTAGAAATTACAAACAGACAAATGAGTACAGCAATAAATACTAAAAAGACACATTTAAATACGTCAAGTCATAAAAGTGACTGAACAACTCTTTTAAATGATTGAAATTTTTGGCGATTTTCGATTTCCATTTACAAGGCACACATTTTAAGCCAAAAGCAATAAATGCTGAAAAATGGCACCCTTAAAAATAACTTCCCACTCCAGATGTGCCTCCCCCTACTGTGGTCAGCAGAATTCGAAGGAAGAGTGTGCTTATTTGCTTTCCACCCTCTTCAACAGATCGAAGCAGAAAAATCCTATCGTGTGTGGCGGGCTAAAAAGGCTACAAAAAAGTTTAAGATTAAAAAAAGGTTATTTATTTTTATTTCAGAACAATGGATAATATAATTCCACAAAGCCTCAATAAAAACTGAAACTGATCTTTGTGTCTGTTACTATTAGCAGATTGAAATTATTACAAGTTTTCTTTGAAAATATTTCAGTTTTATGAAATTTTCTTTTTTGCAAATAATTTTTTATCAAGTTATTATAGTCAAAATAAGATTAAATTTTTTCCCACATTTTTTTTATCATAAAAGGAAATCAAAAATATTAACGAAATATTGCTTGTTATGAATTATGAATACTGCTTATGAGTAATATTACGAAATATTGTTTACGAGAAATTAAATAGCAAGTCAAATAATATTTGAAAATGCTAAAATTTCGACAAATGTTTTTACGTTTTATATTTTTGAATAATTATCATGTTGATAGGATTTGAGTGGAAATAATATTCATTGAACGTTTTTTTTTTATTTTTATTTTAAGTAAAACAAACTTATTTGTTTTGTTAATATTATTGTTACCACTTTCATTAGCATATAACTTGACTAAGACCACCTGTGAAACAATTATAACTCATAAAGGGCACTGTGAATCTTGATGTATTCACAAATTAAGTAAGGTGTGAGCTTAACTCTTCTGTAATTTTCCTCAGTGAATAAATTCAAATATTACCATATATAATTAATACAAATAATTTGGTAAATAACTTTATTCTAAAATAAAACATTTCTTATATGCATAAAAATGGAACTGACCAATCTAATACTCCAGAAATTTTGTATGAAAAAAATTAAGATATTTTCGTTATTTACACATACACAAGATTTGTAGCCTAAGCAATTTTTATTAAAAACCTCAAGCTTAGTATAAAATAAAAAATAAAGGATTAAAAAAATGAACAATGAAAAATCAAAAGGATGGTTTAAAAAAGTAAAAGGAACTAAGCTATGGAAAAGTATTATTAATAATGAAATATAAGAGTGATTGTTTTGTTTATAGTAAACTTCAGATGCTCTTCCATCAATTTTCATCCACAACCTTTTCTCTTTTTCAAGTCTGATTATTCGATTTTATATACATATATAATAATATTTTCGAACATGACACAATAATTATAAAATGCAAAATTTATTACTCCGAATAAAATTGGCATTACGATGAAACTAAGATTGAAATTTTTTAGAAATTTTTGTTAATCATTGAAATGATTTGGCGCCCAGGCTATGATAGCCCCAATGTTGCTACGCCTCTGTTTGGCTCTTTGCATAATTTATAAAATTCCAAATTTGGTCTTCTTCTCCATCTATCTTTGTATTTTACACTTCCCAAAATATTTCTCGGTATATCTTAAGAAACTGATTTCAATGAGATAAATTTTATTGTATTGACTTAATTTTCTAACCCTTATTGATTCGTTATTGAAGATAAGAAAATAACATCATCTCATCCTTTTAATTAATTACAAATCATATTGATATTTTTTAAATAATTAACAGATCCATAGGTCACAGTTACAATCGATTCTTAAGAATAATGGTTTATATATGTACCTTTTATAAATATGGGAAACTGGAGGAGCTTTCCAATGTATAGCAACAGATGGCAACGACTGTTAGGTATGGCCTTGGTCTGCAACAGGCTGTAGTGCCTTGGAAGAAGAAGAAAATGTAACTTTATATTGCCTGTGTAATGTATTCCACATACTATAAAATGGTACTTACAAAAATAATAAAGTTTTTAAAATGTTATACGAAAACAAATTTATATGCATAAAGCAAAACCTTTATTAACTTTCACAGACTTCTAAAAATATTTTTAAATGCTTGTAAAATGGAGTATAACTTTTTATTTCTGTACTTATAGGATAATAAATTTTTTATAGTATCTAAGCTCATAAACTTGCTTTATAAAGTTCCTTTGATTTAAGGGGAAAAAATAAACTACGTAATGTATAAATAAGTGTATTTGCATGTTGAATTAAATTATGTTTATAATAAAGTTTGCTATTTTTATAAACAGCTTACAATGAGAATACATTAACATATTAAATGGTTTATTATTTATATATATATATATATATATATATATATATATATATATATATATATATATTATATATATATATATATATATATATATATATATATATATATATATATATATATATATATATATATATATATATATATATATATATATATATATATATATATATATATATATATATATATATATATATATATATATATATATATATATATATATATATATATATATATATATATATATATATATATCTTTATTTCTAGCTAAAATAAAATTAAATTTCCTGAGTTACAAGGAACATTAATTGTAAAACCGCCCCTTTCTATCAAAGAAAATTTTAGAAAAATATTGGATGTCTGCATACATTTATGGTCTCAGCCCCTCAACTAAGAGGGCAATATGACAGATGAAAAATAGTTAAGTAATAAAAAATTCAACCCCCTTGGGTTCACTCAATCATTTCGGCAAGGACAAGGATGGTTAGATGTAACACCCCTTAGCAATCCTGTTCTTTGTGTAGTTCGGTTTCTCATCTTTCCTACTTCGTCTACAGTACAGAGCAAAGAGTTGTCTTAAGGTCAAAGTGAAATACTATACGGATTAAAATTTCAAAAGTTACCGATGGAAAAAACCCAAGGCAACCCAAGGATTGCGAAGAAAAGGGCGCCTTATGTTAAAGTGTCGAAGGACACTTTGACCCCCCAAAAAATGTGACGTCATTGATTGTGCATCCATTCGCTGATATCTCTTTTTATGGCTTATGTTTGATGTCTCCTTTCAAATCTTATACATTAACATCATAGAGGGACATCAATTAATCTTCATTTGTTAACTTTTAATATAAATCTTGATTCCACAAATATCCATGTGCATTTCATCAAGGATTTCCCATAGCGCAATGCACATAAAAAATACAAATTTTTTTTTTAAAAATCAAATATGAACAACTATTATGAGGATATTCCATGCCTAAAATGCAATAAGCATTGAAAAATGGAAAAAAATTAAAGAAATGCATTATTATGTGTAGAAAATAATGTGAAATCCTTTAAAAAAGGAATAAAAAAAATTCAGTTTAACAACTACAAAAATCATTAAGCAATTGAAATCAACTAAAAAAGTTATTTAA
The DNA here is from genome assembly GCA_037975125.1 of Latrodectus hesperus. Classification (NCBI taxonomy): domain Eukaryota; kingdom Metazoa; phylum Arthropoda; class Arachnida; order Araneae; family Theridiidae; genus Latrodectus; species Latrodectus hesperus. Next base: position 82,981 of record JAJQOW010000464.1, on the reverse strand, counting down.
AAAAAAAGTGAAATTTTAATAAGAAAGTATAAAATTTCCAAGATGCACGTAAATATGAAAAAATAAATCGTATCAAATTTTGCTCTTTCAAAATATTTCATAATTATAATCATTATCCTCAAAATCTCATGACTTTTAGCGAGATAAAATGGGAATATGTCAAGTCAGTGTACTGAAATGTTACTGTTCCACATATAGCATTCTGAAAGACGTTTTTATGAAAACATTTTGTGAAAATTTGAATGATCTTGAAATTATACGCATATAGAACTTTGATTAAATGGACAGCAACTCGAAACTATTTTACAATAATTTGATGAATGAAACAGTACCGTCGTTTTTCTGAAGTTCGTGTAATTGTATTGAGTAGTTTAATTTCATCCAGCGATTAATTTTTATTTTAATTGCAGAAAAGGAGCAAGAATATTTTATATTTCAAAATTTTTTACTGACAAACCTTTAACAGCTGCAACTAAATATTAAAATACTTTGATAAGCAGGAAGAAAACTTATACTGGATAAAAGATGAAGTACCCAAATTGCGTGTAATTGGAAAAAAAAAATTCTGTTTTGTTAGCAAAAACTATTTTTCTCATTCATTTATGATCAAAGGAAGATTTAAATTCTCTTTAAATGTATCTTATATTTATAAAATATAAATTCCTACAATAAATCCACTCGCGAGCCACCTCAGCTAAATTAGAGATCTTGGAAAGAGATCATCTTTTTAAAACAATTTGTTTGAAATAATATTGTTCCGGAGCAAACTGTCTATTTGGTCTCCAAAAATAATTTCATTTTGAAAATAGAACAAATTTTTATTTTAACAAGCGAAATATTTAACACTGCATTTAATAGAAAAAAAAATGTGAAGAAATTATTCGCTGCAATAAATCGACATTAATATTTTGTATAATGGGTCACTCTATTTTTTGTCCATTTTCCTTATTCAAATACAAAAATTGCAGCATTCGCAAAATAATCGTTAAATTATTATTTTGTTCCTTTTTCTCTTTTACATTAAAACAATTCTTGCAAAATAGGATAATTAGTGTAACTTAGCGAGCTAATTACTGTGGCAATCAATGGAAAAGAAGGATGAAAGACATAATATAAAATACCGTTTGGGATTCACAAGATGACCAAAATTAGGAACTAATTATAAAAGATCTTTTACCATTATCTTGAGATTATGAGTATATAATCTTCAACATAAAAGGGTCATATTTTTTTCATTCAAATATGCTGTAGTAGGTTATGTGGTAGATTATATTTTAGATAAAATTGAAGATAATTTGCTTGAATATATATTAAAAAATAATGATTCGAAGTATTATCATGCAAAATGGGTTATTTTATTTTCTGAAAGGGAATTTAATATTCTTACAAAATCAATACGGGGAGAATTATTACCCAAACGGTAAAAATTTTTGCGTAAATTTTATGACGGATAATATTAGAAAATGAAGAAAAAAGGTTTAACTAAGGAAGCACAGGTCTGTTTTTCGTAATATAAGCAAAAATTAATTTTTAAGATTATTTTAAGAAATTAGGAGCTTTTATAGAAACCTGAGTGAGTCTACAGAACCAAAATATAAGAAATAAAATAAAATCCTACAACATCCAGATGAAATAAATCATTTTATTGAAATAAAATGTATAAATTATGTCAACTGAAGTAAAATATAAATATGTCTTTATTAATTAACTTTCCATCTTCAAGTTGAGTATTGGGGTAGTCATTTTTCAAAATTTTATTGAATAACAGTTGCAAAATACTTCAATATGCTCTGGAGGCACCTTATTCTTCACACACACACACACACACACACACACACAAGTATATCTCATTATGTCATCAGCGATTATTTCCAGAGTCAATTATGGAGAGCACTTAAGCTGACCCTTCCCTTTCCTTGGTACAGTTCTTGTAAGGTCACCGTGGGATAAGGAAAGGTCATTAGAGAGATGCAGTTGCTTAGGAAACCGTGGAAAAGTGTGATCCTTGGTATTCTAAAAAAAGATGGATTTTAGCTTTCTACAAATGAAATCCGATGTATTCGCTTACGATTCAATGTTCTACAAATCATGTTCTTAATTCTATTTATAAGAAATTTAAAAAGAAAAAGCATTGGTCGATAATAAGATTCGTTGATTCCTATCGAAAATTCAATGGTATTTTGAGCCGTAAATAAACACTTCAAGGAAATTATACCTTTTCTCCTTCAGAGCAAAGAATTTTTTGATATTTCGAAGGGTTGGGGAAAGAGAAGGACTAGCTCAAATGTTCCCCCAAATGACCGTGAATGACGAAGGCAGCCATTGAAGGAGGTTAAGATACATCCAGAGATCTTAAAGAAATTCTAAATTATTTTTCTTACATTAAAGTTCGGTTTTTTTTAATGATATTATATATAGTTATTTACTTATTCTTACAGTGTCTCTTCCAGAGTAATCTAGTGTCGTGTTGAAATCCTATTTCAAAATGAGATTCATGTTTATTTCGGCGGTACAACACCGCAGCCAACAGCTCAGGAACGCAGCTGTGGAATGGTTCTGAAGAGTGCAAGCAGTTAATTTTTTCATGTAAAATCCATAATTTGTGAATCATATTGAAATTAGAGGTCGATTTATAACAACACGCGCGCGCGCGTGTTAATAAGGAAACTTTTTCCAGTGCAATAACTTATTTCCCACATGCCTTTTCAACATTTGTACAATTTCTTTTGTCTTCTAATTTTTGATTTTTTAAAACTGAACAATGCATTACATAATATTAACGTATATAAAAAATTGTGTATAGCACACATAACATTAATTTATATCGTTATAAATAATTTTCAGCCTTTCAACCATTTAATGAAGTGATAAAACTGAATACCAAGCATGTTTGGGTGCTAAACATTGGGGTTTGTTGCTGTTATTAATGACACTTGGACAAGTCAAGCTCGCTATGCCTTGGCTATGCGAATTTCAGTCAATTGGGAGCGTCTTTCGTTTAATCAGAGCACCATAAAAGTTAAAGTACGAATTTTGCTCTTCAAATCCTCCGATAGATGGCAGCACCAGAGGATCTACTTCCTCAGTTATGACATTGATCTGAAGGGGGAGTAAATTTCTCCAGACCATTGCACCCATGGAAACTGCTCAACGACCGACCACTGGATTTCGATTCCACAGATTTAACGAGCATGTATATCGCATGTACTCGGTGGGTTTTTGGCGGCATTGGGAATCGAACCCCACCCTTCCGGATGGATGGCCGATACCCTAACCAATGGGCTACCACGGCCCTACACTGGGGTTTAGTTAGGTTATAGGGATATATGCTTCGCACGTCAGGTTCCTCTGTAAACAAAACAACTATGTGCAGTGTAGATCTTGGCCCCATGAGGGCTGTTGTGCTAGTTTTCTTTATAAAAATAATTTTGTGCAAACATCATTAAAATTATCATTACATCTCTGCAGACTGTTCTCGTGAAAGCGCAGTAAGGTTGCCGCCGCTCTTTCCGTTGCTTTTACGTTTGCCGCTTTTTATTTTAGATTTTCTCTACAATGAATAAAACTCATCTGAGTTTGCCTCATTTTGATTGCTACTTTAGCAAGAAGTAAAAGTGCAAGCAACCTTCTTTTCATTTCACTTAATTTAATTTGAGGAGGAATAAACAAATTTGGAGTGTAGATTAAGGAATGGCTAGGATTTTCTCTCTTTGTCAATTAATATAGTGTAAAGTACAAAACATTTCTCTTTAAATTTAAAAATTTTATTTCTAAATTTTTTCCAAAATTTTATGGTAAAAGCTGATACAATGCATTGAATGGCTGTATTGTTGCAGGGTCACGATGCTTGAAAACAGATCATTCGTCTCTATTACAATGTTTCTATTTACAATCACGAACAACTGATAATGAAATTATACCAGAAATCTATGTTAAAGATTATTTTGTTTTATCTCTGAAATGTATATTTATAATAACTGGAAATAATCGGATAAATATGTAAATATTTAGAAAATTAAAAATCAGTTCTGAATATTTTTGTTAAAAAATTTATGAAAATAAGTAAATCGGTAAATTTTTCATGAATACCATTAGACTTGTTTGTAACAAATACTAAAATAATTGTATAACGTAATACCGATAGTACATTTGAATTGAAATAATTGACTTGAAAATTTGGAATTCTGACTTGAAAATTTTTTTTTGTTTCGTATATCGTAAATCTTTTTACAGTATTAAATTTATTTACTTATCAGCATCTTGTGATATAAAAATAAGTTGTCTTATCTTCCTACATTGACATAATTTAAGAATGATTTTGATGAAGAACATATTTGATGAATATATTTTTAAGTTGAAGGATTATAAAAGTAGTTTTTCCGTAATATAAAATGTTAGGAAGGTTAGAATTAATTCAAAAAGTTTATATTTTAGAATTAATAGCTGTCGTAACTTTAGAGCTCCAAAATACTTTCAAATGTCCAATTTATTTAATGCAATAAATAATCTAGTTACTAGTATACTAATGACTAATTTTAATATATATAATTAATTATAAAGCAATAATAAAGCAATAAAACTTGATTATTTTTCACGTTAAATTCAACTTTAAGATTTTTCCTCAGATTGAAAATAGTGCTTTCATTTTTAAATTCAGCTTCTTCAACGATAAAACGAAATATTTTAAAGATTAAAAAACTCTGGCTATTTCTAATATATTTGCTTAAATCCAAAAGGGATGGATGACTAAAATATAATTAAAAATGTAGTTAATATATGTAATTAATATAATATTAACATATTAAAATACAATTAATATAATATTAAAATTAACACCTTATCATTAAAATGGATACCAAAAATAATTTTATGGTGTGCAATTATCCTCAATTCAATTATATCCTGTTTACCTATTACATTTTAATGAATTATTTAATTGTATGGGAAATGAGATGTAGTTGTGGTTACATTTTTGAATTTGTATTCTCCTGACCATGCTTCTTGTTTTGGCGAAATGAGATATTTTGGCCTATATAAACATCTATTGAAACTATATAAAATTTCTGTGTAACAAATTTTTACACTCATAACCGTTCTTGTAATAAAATGAATACCGGTTAGCTGTAATTAGCTTAAATTTATTTATTAAAACATTCGCGAGAGCAGAACACAACACAAAGATAGTTACAACATACACAAGAGGAGAGAACACAACACAAAGATAGTTACAACATACACAAGAGGAGAGAACACAACACAAAAATAGTTACAACATACACAAGAGGAGAGAACACAACACAAAGATAGTTACAACATACACAAGAGGAGAGAACACAACACAAAAATAGTTACAACATACACAAGAGGAGAGAACACAACACAAAAATAGTTACAACATACACAAGAGGAGAGAACACAACACAAAAATAGTTACAGCATACACAAGAGGAGAGAACACAACACAAAAATAGTTACAACATACACAAGAGGAGAGAACACAACACAAAAAGTAGTTACAACATACACAAGAGGAGAGAACACAACACAAAAATAGTTACAACATACACAAGAGGAGAGAACACAACACAAAAATAGTTACAACATACACAAGAGGAGAGAACACAACACAAAAATAGTTACAACATACACAAGAGGAGAGAACACAACACAAAAATAGTTACAACATACACAAGAGGAGAGAACACAACACAAAAATAGTTACAACATACACAAGAGGAGAGAACATAACACAAAAATAGTTACAACATACACAAGAGGAGAGAACACAACACTTTACAATAAATGGCGGAACGCATAATATTTTAGCTTCTCATTTCACGGAAACTGGAATTCGAATTCCTGTTCTCTATTATAGTTATCATTCTGTGACAACTAAATACGTGTCTTCATTCAGTCTAATAAAATTAATCCGTTTCGTGCTTAATTTTTTTTAATAAAGAGCCTCTTATCTGGCTAATGCATAAGAATAGTAGGATTAATTGCCTGTAACCGACTTTTGGTCATGGTCTTCCTATTAATCACTCTGAAAATAATGAGATCCATTCTAGGTTGTCGGCTATTCTGAGATTGGATTGGTCCCGAATTCCTGTTACAAAGAGCCAAGCCAAGAATATTTTATGTGTTGAACGTCCTATGTTCATTCTAATAACGTAACCAGAGGGCAGTATACTACATTTTGATCCTGGTAGTCAAGTGGTAATGGCATCGGTCTTCCATGCAGCAGGACTGGGTTCGATTCCCATTGCCGACAAAGACTCATTGAGTACATGCGATAAACGAGCTCGTTAAATCTGTGGAATGGAAAGTTTTGTGTTCGGTCGTGGAGCATTTACCATGGGTGTAATGGTCTGAAGAAAATTTCCTCCTCCAGATCAATGTTAAAATTGAGGGAAAAGATCCTTTGGTTGTACCATCTATTGGAGGAATTCAGAGCAAAATCGTACTTTCACTTTCCTGATGCTCTGGTTAAATGAAAGACGCTCAACTTCGCATACCCAATGGCACAGCGAGCTTGGCTTGTCCAGGCATCATAAATAACAACAACAACGTAACCAACTGGTTTAATACTTTGTACTTTTATGTATTTGATTATATCTGGTTTTCTAAAGGCATGATAGAGTTTTATATTTAAGCTTGCTAAGGCTGTTAGTTTATTGATATTACAGCAGTATATTATTCTGCATTGAGTAATGTAGCAATCTCATAAATAAAATATTCCTTCATATTACTGATGAAAATAATTGCTTATGAGCTGAATTGGTTATTGACCTTATGTTTTGTTGCTTCCTACACGAATTTATATGCAAAGTATTTTTATTTCTGCTTAATGGTGAGGATCGTTGATGCTACACTTATATGAATGAATAGTTGTGAAACGTATCAAAAATTTGAATTATAAATTTATGTTTCAATTCATGTTAATTTTTGTTCGGTAATTTAATGAGAGAAACGAATACGCATTTCAGAGTATTGCGGCAAATAGCCCCTTAGATACTAGTTTCCTCCTCATTCCTTCCTGGTCATCTGCGCAGGTTCTCACGCATGACGTCTTTTCTCTGGTAGCGTCGGGGTATAAATATTGCTTACCTTTGTTTGTCACTACAACGCGTGTTTGCTAAGATATTAATAATTTGTTGTGATTGATAATTTGATTATCATGTCTTCGACACAATGTTAAGAAAAACGGCCCTTTTCAGGGCCAAATACTTCTGCACCCTCAGAAGTTTTTGATTCTGGAATTAATAAAAATATGGAAGAATTTATCTTGTGTGAGAATTCAAATTTTGGTGTGTGTCAGAATTTTAATTATGGTATGTGTGAGAGTTCTAATTCTGGTGAGAATTCTGATTTGCATTCTGTGTGTAGAATCAGAATTCTGTGTGAGAATTCTGATTCTATTACGAGTGAAAATTCTGATTTTGTTATGTATGATGGTTCCATTGTGAATGATATGATTGGCTGTGCGAATGATTTAAATGTGGAAGTGATTTTGTTTGCCCTAATTGCTTAAAATCTTTTTAATACAAATACAATTTGAAACGCCATGTTTATAAATTTCATTCTAATTATACTACACTTATTGATTCGTTGAAAAATCGTAATTCTATTGTATGTCAGGGAGAAAATTCTAATAATATGGCTCCATGTGCAAAAGATTTGATTGATACTGAGAATAGTTTTATGCGCCCATTTTGCTTAAAAACTTTCACAAGCAAATAAAATTTGAAACGCCATGCAAATGAATTACATTCTGATAATATTGCTTTAATTGATTCTTTAAAAAGTGATCGATCATTGAGCTACAAATGTGGGGATTGCCCTCTCAAATTTAGTGACCTAAAAAATCCTGAATGCCATCAAAAGAAAAGTCATAATCCAAAAGTCTCACAAACAAGTACTTACGTATGCTATGTCATGGTAATTTTGAAAAGCAAGAAATAACATATCATTTAAAAATATTCATGATATTGATATAAATTTTACTGAACTAAAATTTAATTTACTTGATGATTTTTTGACATGAAAGAGCAAAATTGAAAACACAAAGTCAAAATTTGTTTCTTATGGCAATAAACACACTAATATAGATGGTGTAAAATATTATAATTTCAGATGCCACCGTTCAGGAAATTTTAAATCCGAAAGTAAAGGTTTACGTTAATTAAAAATCCATGGCAGCAATAAAATAAATGCATACTGCCCAGCTGGAAAAAAGTAACAGAATACGCAGATCTCAAATGTGCAGTATCGTATCAGCAAGTACATATTGGGCACCAAAATGATTTAGGTCACTTATTTTTAACTGCAGATGAAAGAAAAAATATAGCCTCAAAAATAGCAGCAAAAATTACCCTAGATAATATTTTAGATGAAATAATGAATTCTATAACAGATGCTGGTGTTGAGAGGGTTCATTTACTAACAAAAAAGATCTACATAATATTGAAAAGTCTTTCAATCTGTCTTCTGATGCTGTGAAGTATGAAAAGGATGGGGTCACAGAATGATGGAGTCAGATGTATGTGGGTAGGTGAAATGCAAAATTCGGAAAACCCATGCATTTTATTTTATAAAACCCAGGGAGACACTTGTACATAATATTCATTTCTAAAAGAAAATGATTTTGTTTTGATTCTTATGATAGAAGCACAAGGAAAGATACTGAAAAAATTTAGGTCCGACTGCATTTGTATTGATAGTACACATGGGGTAAATGGATATGTATTTGAACTTATAACCTTATTAACAATTGATGATTTGTGCCAAGGATTCCCATGTGCTTTTTTATGTACATAAATACATTCCATACACTAACAGAGGCAGCAATAAATTATTTAAAGAAGACCCTGACACCATAGAATTTTCAAATTATTTTGAAACATATTATTTACAAAATACTTCCAGCTGGGCATACTGTTATAGACTTCACAGTGGCATTAATACAAACATGCACATAGAACGAATGCACATAACACTAAAATATATGTATCTTTATGGGACAAATGTAAAAAGATTAGACAAAGCTATTCATGGTATTATGAGATTCGTACGAGATAAAATGATTGATCGTTTAATTACAGCAAACAAAGGTAAATTGACCAATAAGATACGAGATTTAAGAATCAGACATAAAACAAGTGAAACACTATTTTTACAAATAATTGAGAATGAGAATGGGTGGTCTGTTTTATCAACACGTAATACAGAAATATACAACATGAATGAAAATAATAACACTTGTACTTGTCTCATACAATGCACAGAATGTAATATATATGCATTCACAAATATATATGTAGCTGCACTGATTCTTCAATTAGATGGAATATGTGCAAACATATTCCATCTAATTGCAATAGACCTGGGACTAGAAGCTATTCTTTCTGAAGAGTATTATGGTGACCTATGGATCTTGTCTGACAGCCGTAGTTCTCTCCACCATCTTAGTAATTGGCTTCTGTAGGCGACAAGATCAGCAACTCTGTCCTGCTTAAATTAAAACTCATTTCACTTAATCATGATTTTCACTTGCAATGGATACCTTCACATGTGAATCTCCACGGGAATGAAATGGCCGATAATTTTGCTAAGGAGGGTTGCAGGATTTCAAATACTCCCTCTTCCACACTTACTTTTCTGGAGTTATACTCCCGGGAAAAATCAAAAATCTCGGAGGAGTGGAAAACACCCCCACCCATAATTGGTACAAGGGATCAAAACCGGGTTTGTCCCTTGACCTCCCGTGTGACAGACGTACCCGGACTGTTCTCTCAAGACTTGCTAGCGGTCATATTAAGTGCCTCACTTTCAACGAGGGCAGGAAAACTTTCGTCACCTGCACCAAGTGCAAAAATCATCAGGCTTCTCCTGAGCATCTTTTGGATTGCATGGGTCTCTCTAAGGAGGATCTCTTTAGCAATCCTCTTTTAGTCTTCGACTTCCTTACAGTCAACGAACTCGTGGATCTAGTCTGACTCCGTCAAACATGGAGGATAAGCAACAACAACAACAACATGTGCAAACATGCATTATTTACATCAGCATATTAAAAATACCAATGAAACTGCTACAGTATATAATGAATCTCCTCTAATTATAAATGATAATGAAAATGAATTTATTTTAAATGAAGTAGCCCAAAAAAAATCACAGACCCTCTCAGTTGAACACAAAAAAAAAATGAAATAAAACAAAAGTTTTTATCGAATTAATTGATTCAGTAAAATCAGACACAGTGTGATGTGTTGGGTAGAATTTTAAAATCAACACCACTACAACTAGAAGCTGCCGATATGCTAAGTGCATCACGAGTACATTTTCCAACAATTAATATAAAGATTCTGTCTAATAAAAATATAACACCCCAAAGATACTCAGATGCAAAAAAAAAAAAAAAAGAAAACTAAACGAAGCTTCTGCAACAATTTCACAGAATGAAGACAATACAATTTTAAACATTATAATCGATCATAAAAATTCCACCCACAGTCCCAATGAGAAATCTTAATGCAATAATTTTAATGTGCAAAAACATTTAATCTTATTCACTATTTGTTATTCATCTTATCAAGTTAAAAATAATAAGATAATCTTAATAAGACATTTTATAAAAACAAGTATGAGAGTATAAAATAATATATTTAAAAAAGCTCAATAAATTAAGAGTAAAAGTGACTTTTAGTAAAAATAAGTTATTTTAATTAATTAGTAAAAGCATCTTCCAGTATTTAAAAATTTTTATCAAATGAAGAAATACATCTTTTAACTAGAAACTTCTCTGAGACTCATTTAATCATTAAAAGTAAGAGACTAGAGTGATAAAATCCCTTTTTTGTATTCATTTTTACAATAATTCCTTTCCTTTATATTTTAAGCTCACATTTTTAAATGAATATTTTTTATATATTATTAAATGTAATATTTTTTATAATAATGTTTTAAAAATTGCAACAAAATCATGTTCCAACTATTTTTAGATAAAAAGTAAAATGCAAATAAAAAGTGTTAAAATTCAATGAAGTTTTATTGTATATTTGTATATATTTTTTATTCACCAGTTAACTGTTCGCTATTTTGTATGGTAATTTAGAAAACTATTTAAATAAATAAGCAATCATTTTATCTAATGTTAAAAATTATTTTTAATACTGTTTTGGCCTTTTTTCCTGTAAAATCAAAATATGAATAAAAATTATTCAATTGGTATAGTAATAAATTTTATAATAGAATATTGTTAAAATTAATTAGCATTCCATCTGTTTTATACTTCGTGAAGAAAATTTTCTTTCACATTCCTTTTTCCTGTTGAAATTAATCCTTAAATAATGATTGTGTGTATGACATTTTTCCTGGTTTGTATGTTGGCCCTCTGCGTTGGGGTTAAAATCCTAGCAAGGCAATGCTTTTGTTTATAAGGTGATTACTTGTCTTTAATATTTAATAAAGTTACACGTATCAAAAAATAAAACTGGCTTGCAAGTTTCATTTTTTTATTCATTGTGTGATGGAGAAAAATGAAATTTTTAAAATTTATCAAAATGTGTATGAAAATGTTTTTTTTTAAATTGCATTTATATTTTTGTCATGTTCAAATTGATTGCAAGATGATTGTGTGTGTGTATGCATGTTGGCCCTCTGCGTTGGGGTTAAAATCCTAGCAAGGCAATACTTGTGTATAAAGTGCTTGCTTCTATTTAAAATTTATTAAAGTTACACTTATTTAAATAAATTCTCATTGGCTATGTCACCTGTAATTTTAAGTGGTTTTTCTTATTCATTTTCCATTGAGTTTTAAAGATTTCATTTTTCTTGAACAAAAGATGTGAGGATGATTATTTTTTAAGAAAATTTACATTTGTATTACTTTATCATGCTTAAATTATATGCAGGTTAATGATTGTGTGAATGTATGTATGTTGGCCCTCTGCGTTGGGGTTAAAATCCTAGCAAGGCAATGTTTGTGGTTATATGTTCATATTAAATATTTATAAAAAGTATGACACAACTATATGATGGTATGCTAATTTTAAAATTTGATAAAATTGTTTAAAAAATCTGGCATTATCACCCATAAGTTTTGATTCATTTTTTGATTAGTTTTGGCAATTTTATTTTTCTTCAACCAAACCTTGAATTCAAATAACCTTATAATTAATATAAGAATTACTTTACACCAATATTATTGAATAAATTCCTTTAAATATCTATGAAGATTTTTCTCATATGAATTAAAGCTTTCAATTAATATATTTGATTATTTTTTACATAAATTACCCTACAAAATAAAAATATATAGTAATTTATTATTTAGTTTTAAAATGTATATTTTTTCCATGTGTAATTAGTATTACAATTTTTATAATGTTCATTTTATTTCATATACCAAAACTGAAAGATGTTTTATTACTTTTTAAAAGAGAATATTGATACTTTGTGTTTGTCAATTATCAGCATGCTAATAAATAAATTTTTGTCCCCAGCTTTAATAAAGTTTGAAAAAAAATTTAATAAATTGCTTTTTTATTTTTTGGTGTGTATATATTGATTAATAAAAATATTTTGTTCACCTGTGTTGTTTTATTTTTCCATTTCATGGTTTTTCACAACTTATCAAATAAATTTAATTCGATTATTTTGTATTATAACACTCTAGTGCAAGTATTATTTAAAACATAACATATTATTTATAAAAACCAAAATTATAATTTGTTCTTGGGGAATATTATATTGAAAAGTTGATTATACATGCATAATAAAAATTATTGAAACCATTTTATCTATCACATTCCTCATTCTATAAAACAAGAACTAAAATACTTTCATGAATTTCTGAATGTTTAAAAGTTATCATAAATCATTAAAATGGTACATTTTTTACTCTAGTGGGTTGCACATATTACAATTAAATGATATAGTATAATAGATAGCTAATAATAGTGGTATTGATATGAAAAGTTTGTTAGGAAACTTAAGTTGTATATATACATTTATCTATAAATAGCATATTTCTTTTAATGAAAATCTAATACATGAAACAAAATTTAGAATATATAAACAAAAATGACTATATTTGAAGAATCTTGAATAAAGATTCTCAGAGTTAAAAATTAAATATATTTCACAAAATTCGCTTTACTATCACTGAATGTATCGGCTGTCGTAAGCTAGTTTCGTTTTTCAACTCACCTACTACTGTGACGTCACAAAATCAGCGCGCAGGCCTTGTATCTAGGGGGTGTTGGCTAGACGCTTGTACAGACAGCTAGACGAGAAGCTGTTCAGACTCTGATCTTAACAGACGTGTTATTTTTTCGTTCCGTTCTAAGGAAGAAAAAAAATTTCCACCCCCGCATCTGAAGGAGAGTCGCCCGGCCAATGGAAGTTGCCGTCGAGGAACCGGTCCCCCATCATTGTTAGCCCCTGCGAGGATGCAGAGGAAAATAATTCGCTATTAAAATCCTTTAAACTACATCGACTGAATCCAACATCATACGCAAAGCCTTCCGGTAATTACGGTCCTTCACCAGTTAGTCCGGAACCGGAGTATAAAAACCTACTAAAGAACGGGACATCCGAACCCACTACTGGAGCTGCTGCTTCGAGCTCGATACTAGATCCGCACAAGCTACATGAGCTGAGTTCGACATCCCTTGCAAAGCCGTCTGATGAGTATGTTCCATCATCAGTTAGTCCGGAGCAGGAATGTAAGAACCCACTAGAGAACGGATCATCCGAACCCACTACTGAAGCTACTCCCTCGAAATTGATCGAGGACCACAAGCTACAAATGGAGGCCAGATCATCATTCCCAACTACATCCCAAGGGAATAATAATGTGCTATTGTGCCTTGCGAATGGAATATCCAGTGTTCAAAATATGAAAGTATGTTCTATAGAAGGAAATACCAGTGCTCAAAACGTAGCAGCAGATATGTGTGCTGCGAACAAAAATGTGTATCTATCTTTTGAGGAGGTTAAACTCCCAACAACAAACGGGCCCCGAGTGCTCGATCGAAGTGATTTAATTAAGCTGTGCACTACGGCTGGTTATGAAATTACATCTGAAATCATTGTGAAATTAGAGGAGGCAATCCGTGCATTGTGTGTTCCGGTCACTAAAAATGACATTGACAGTGCCTTTAGATATTTGAACAACATCTTACATATCACGAGAAATGAAGAAGCTCTAATAAACCAAGGAATAACATTAGATGACTTATGCATTATACAACAAGAAAAAATCAAAGATTTGGAAAACCATTTTATAAACGGAGGTAAGTGCAATTCAATTCACTTTGAGTGCAATGATTCTGAAGTATTCTATATTGTTAATACTAATGGTACTATTTCCGAATTTAATATCTCAAGAGATATCAAAATTATTGAATTTATTTTTAATAAGCATGAAAAATTATATAATCCTGAAAGTTATGGTATTGAAGGTCTAGATAAATACTATCATCTCCTAAATCCCAGATTAAGTAAATTCATAACGTTCAGAAGAGACATGTACCATAAATATTTATGTAAAATAAAAAACAATATTGAAAGTCTGGTAGCGAGGTTTTCTCCGCCACAGACTAGAAGAAAAATAGAAATAAACGCGCATTGCGAAATACTCATACGAATACCACTGCCAAAAAATCTGGCAATAGAAAACAGATACTCTGCGCTCAGTAATTTGAGTGACAGCGATGATCCTGCAAGCGATGGCTATCAACCAATTAAAAATACGCAATTTATTAAAAATATGCAATTAGATAACCCACAAATAAATTATAGTGGGGTAAATAATGATAACATTAATATGGACACCGATAACCAACAAATAAATAATGAAAACGTAAATGAAAACATAAATAATATTCAAACACAACTAATAACAAGAAAGCCACCCCCAATAATGATACAAACAAAAGTAAAATATTATGATGTGTTAAAAAACTTAAACAATGATCTGAAGTTTACAATAGTTGGTAAACCGGACGGGCAATTTTTAAAAGTATTTGTTAATACGACTGAAGAGCATCGTACCTTAACTAAACATTTGGATGTAAACGATATAACGTATTACATTATAAGCCCTCGATCAAGTAGACCCATTAAATATGTTATAAGAGGTCTATCAATTGATATGGATTTGGATGAATTAAGAGATTTACTCTAGAAGAACAGAAATTTATCGTAAATAAAGTAAATCAACTAAGGAGACCAAAAGGCGAATGACAGTTAATGCCACTGTTTCAAATACACCTCCCAAATACTGTTTAAAAATTATAGAAAATTTTAATCTAGGAAACATCAGTGACTTTATCAGTGTAATTCAAGTAGTCACGGAGTGAATGCAAAACAGAAATTTTCTCCAATTAATTAGCTTCATTAAAAATGTTTTACTCCAAATAAATCAATGTGAATCAATGCATGATATGTACTTCCACCTTATTGAGGTTACAAAGTCATTTCTTGATAACCACTCAGCCAGACCATGAGCAATAAGGGCGTGAAAATATGTACGTGGAACTCCTGGAGTTTATTGATGAGCATTCCCCGGATATAATTTTATTGCAAGAAACCCACCTTCGCAGCGATCATGACTTAAATATTAGAAATTATACTACTTATAGAATCGATCGTGACAATCGTGATAGGTATAGCCTTTCAGGCGGAACACAGCAATTTTAATGAACCGATCAATCCCACACCGACACATCACAACACCACCACTTAATATAGGGGAGGCGCAACACAACTAGAAATCAAACTAAATAAAACCTACCTTCACTCTTAGTTACCTCTCTATATACCATCACTGAAAATCCTCCCAAATCATCCTGAACGCGGTTATTTCCCTTCAGAAGACATAAATAAGTTATTTCATAGAAATGCACCGCACATTATGGGAAACTCCTATCATACATCATGGAATTGTCATAGAAACAACAAATTTGGCCTTGCGCTCAAACAACTCATAACGCAAAATAATTTGATAGTAGCTGCACCGGATACACCCACACGAATCGGGGGACACATTCGTGCGAAAAGCACTGTGATTGATCTCTTTATAATTAATAATTTTCCTTTCACACACAGCTATGACAAATGATCATAATCCAGTAATAATCCACTTTTCATACACTCAACAAAATAGATATCACCACACAAACATTAATTCCTAACTGGGAAAAATTCAGAAATCCATTAATTAATAAAATAAATTATGAGGCTACTATCAATACAGAGGAAGAGATCGAGATTGCTGTTCAAAACCTATCTCAAAATATATAGTTACGTCCAAGAAATCATTACCAAAGAATAATTGTTCATATTTACCCAATAACATTCAAAAGAAAATCAAACTTCGTAATGGGCTCAGAAAAATATGGCAATCAACCAAAAAACCGGAGGATAAGAAAAACTATAAGAAATTTAATAAAAAATTAAAAACTGAAATTTTAGAAAATATAAAGAGGCACAATGGACACAACATTTAAGTTCCTTAGAACCATCTGATGGATCATTGAGGAAGGCTATTCATTTTCGTAAGAAAAAAACATTAAATATTCCGCCCATTCATGGCCAAACAGGAATACATTATACAGACACTGAAAAGGCTAATGCAATAGCGCATGTATTCAAGTTGCAATTTTCGCCCAATAACACTCCGAAGACAATATTATAAACAACTCATTGATGCAGAGGGTATCGAACCCCAGGGCTATGGAAAGAGAAGGGCTGGCTCAAATGCTCCCCAAAACTGTCACCGGAAATAGCCGTTGATGACGTAGTCAGGCATCCAAGGAGAATAAGCTGCCTGGTGTTTCTAAGCAAAATACTTACTTTTTATTTCTAAGTTCATTTTGTTTTTAATCAGAGTGAAAAAAACTACAAATGCCTCTCAAATATTTAGTAAATTTGCAGTTGTTATTTAATAAACCCAAAAAAAATTATTATTAATATTGAAATTAACTTAAAATTGTATAACCAATATAAAAATATATATACCTATTAGCTTCAGCTTATCTTGATTTTTTGACTATTGGCCCATTTCTTGTTTTTCTGTTGAGCTTTATTATGAGATACTATCGATGCATTTCTATTTAAATACCTAATTCGTATAAATGTTCTCAAGCGACAAAAAAGTTTAACTGCCTTTCGATTTACAGTAGGAAAAGAAGACTGTTTCATTTATTAATGTTGCTTTGACATTTTTCCCTTTAGAAAATGTGTCGCCATGAAATTTGCGAAACATTATGTCCATTTGTTTTATAAGTTCCATCCATGCTTTTGTTGGAACAGTAAGTCTCCCAGCAGAAATTAAATTAATCCACTGGGAATGATTGAGCATATCGACTGAATTTCTTGGTATAGTTTCAAGTGTATTATCTTTAATTTTATAAGCAATATAATCTGCCACATAAACCATAGCTTCTTTTTCAAATGGTGATATATCACAATTTGGATTGGAAGAGGCAAGTTCATTATCCCAAGATAAAGGTAAGGGGTTAATTAAGAATTCACGATTTAATTCATCATCTTGAGAATCAAAAGAATTGATAATTTCTTGACTTTCTTTTACAATAAATGCAGAGTCTAACATTTCACTTGTTAAATAAACGTCTAGTTCATTTTCTAAAGAGTTTACTTTCGGTGACAAATTAGGTAATCTATTTGCGAGCAATATTTTTTAAGCGAATAATTACTTCAGAAGGAGAAGGATGTTCATTGAATCTCCCGAGACCTCTAATTTGGCTGAAGAGGCTTTCGAGCGCATCTTGAGTTAGTCTACTTGTTAAAATATAAGATACAATTATAGATTTTAAGTCTTTTTATAATCCATAAAGAGAATGAATTGAAACAATAATCCCTTTCTGAAAAGGCAAAACCGATTTTTTCCAAATTATTATGTGTTTTCCTTTCGTATTTCGATACATATTTGAACACCTAGCAACAGCACACGATGTCATGTTTTCCTCTTTAAAAAATACTGTTGCTTAAAATGAAAACATTAACATTAAACAAGCCAAAATGAATGAGAAAGCTGCGATCAGACACAAGCTACCATAGAGAATGCCAGCTAGTGGATGCCCAGTGACGTCACGCTCTTCCCCTCTCCGGTGACAAGGCGGCATGTGATACATCAAAGCGATGAGCCAGCCCTTATGTTTTCCCTAGCCCTGATCGAACCCACTACCTGTTTACCCACTCCCCTCAGTTACCCCTTCTGAATTAGACGACTGCATTGATACTATGCAGCCAAAAAGGCCCCCGGACGCAATGGGATCGCCGACATCATGCTAAAAAATCTGCCTTTTAATACAATATTCTGTATAACTAATATATTTAACAAAATACTTGATTTAAATTACTTTCCGATTTTCTGGAAAAATGCCATTGTAGTTCCCATTTTTAAGGGACAACAAAAAACCCCCGTGATCCCACCTCATACAGGCCAATAAGTTTGTTACCGATACTCTCAAAACTTTTTGAGTACTGTATTAAAACTCGAATGAAACCGCATATGGATTATAGAAATATAGTAAATAACGAACAATTCGGATTTAGGGAGCAACAACCCATCCATTACTTAGGGCAGTTGAGCTCATTACGCATAATATTCAACTTAAAAAGGCAACTGCAGCATTATTCCTTGACGTTGCGAAGGCATTTGACAAGGTCTGGCTGGACGGCCTGATTTTTAAACTGCACTCGCGAATACTTGATTTCCACCAACAAATCATAAATATCCTAACCCAATACTTCAATAACCACACTTTCCAGGTTAAAGTTAATAATTTTAAATCTGATAAATATCCCATGAAGAGTGGTGACCCACAGGGCTCTATACTTTCACCAAATTTATTTAATATTTATATTGCGGACATCCCTATACTTGCGAATGTAACAAACTTTCTATTCGCAGATGATACAGCAATAACGAGCTCGGGAGACTCCAACGCCATAGCGGCGGAGCCAATACGAAACTCTATTCCAATGCTGGAGAACTGGCTAAATAAATGGAAGATCAGCATAAACCCCGATAAATGTGTGGCCATTTAATTTGGCAATAAACGTAAATCCACAAATCAACTAACTATCAACAACATCAGCATTCCATGGTCCTCAAACGTGAAATATCTGGGGGTGACCCTAGACTGGAGGCTAACATGGCTGCCTCATATAAATCTAACAATAAAAAAGTAGACAGATAGAAGCAGTGCTCTATCCATTCATTTCTCGGAATTCAGTAATCAGCACTGATAATAAACTACTTATTTATAAAGCACTTACTTATTATTCCAGTTCTAACTTATGCAGCACCTGTCTGTGCAGCTTCCAGATATATATGTAGATTGCAATCCTGTGAAAATAGAGTCATTAGAATGCTAGTTAAAGCACCAATATACTTCAGAAGTTCAAATATCTTTCGCGATTACAATATAGAAAATATTAATGATTTCATGATTAGAATATCTCAAAAATTCTACCAAAATCTCAATAATATAAATAATCCTCTTATAAAAATACACAACCTGAATATAATATCAATGAACCTTGTAACAGAAGACCGAGAACCATACTAAGAAATATTAACAATTAGATTTATTTATTAATGAAGTTTATTATTGTATATGTATGTATATTTATATATTTTTATATGTATATGTGTCTATATATATACATATATATGTGTTAGTGTATATATGAACGCGTTATAGAGTTATATAAACTAAAACATTAAAGATACTTGTGTTAAAATCAAATTTAAATTCCCTTTCTAAAAAACATATTTCTTCAACTAGCCCAGATTTTCTCCAGTGTTGGAATTTGTTTCATCTTCCCCCGCACTCGGCGCTCCCCCGTGACAGATCATCCTTTTAACCCCCTTTTTTCTGACCTCTCTCATACTGACCAGGGCCAAGCGAGCGGTGTGTTTCGCTTCCCAGCCCAAAGAGGGATGCCCCCCCCAACTAATCCCTTCTTGCGTCAGCAGGTTGCTGACTTCCCATTCCCGATGAAGCTCACACCAAGCGAAAGGATAACTTTTTCGCCTCCAAATGCTCTGCTTTGGCTTGGAAGGTTTTTCTCCCCCTTTCGTACCCCTCGTAGAATCACCAAACTCCTCTCTTCTGAGGGACTTGTTCATTCATAAACTTAGCTTCTACTATTTATTCCAAACTTTAAATCATATGCCGTTTTTAATTAGATTACTCTACTCGGAAAATTTTTAGAAATTAATCGAATATAATCACATCCACACCGCAATATGGGCATCACAATTAAATTTGATGACCATTCCAACCATGCAAACTCCGTTATTCATCACATTTCTATTATTATTGTATAATTGTGATTTTCTTAATATCACCTATAAATTATACTTGCTAAAACATTCTCTATAAATATCTGTTTATTTTATTTCTTTTATTTTATGTGTTTTAACTATCTATAAATTGAAAATTATTTTGTATAATCTGATCATTGTATAATATGACCAACATGAAACTGTTTACTTATCACTGTTTTCTTGTTATTACCTATAAAATATACCTGATAAATCCTTCCCTGTAAATATTGGTATTATACTATTGTTGCTATGCCTCCACATACAATATATATTATAATATATCGAACTGAAAATTTTCTTACATATCTAGTTCGTATTATTCGCACCATGTTATGAACTCTGTAAATTAATTCTTATATTCGGTCACTATCATACTAATCAGACTTTTGCAAATCCGTATTAAACAGAAATATTCCTTTCAGTTTTAACGGAAATTTATTCCTTATATTTAGATTGTAGTATTCACACCATGTTATGAATTCTGTAATTAATATATTATACTTAACACACTTATAATAATCAGATTACTGTCAATCAGTATTAAACAAAAATCTTCCCTTTTAGTAATTAAATTTTAGTACTTTGTATAATTCAATCAACATCATTGTTTTAATATTACCTATTAACATAACCTGCTAAATCAATCCCTGTAAATATTAGTTTATTTCCTTATTTTCTTGCCAATCTAATCACACATTGCTTTTCTTTTATATAGTTTGTTCAATGTAAAAAATTGCAAAACATCATTGTTTCTAATACCATATATATGTTATAACTTGCTAAATTAACATCGTCAATTATTTGTTTATTTGTTTCTTTTATTTCTCACTTATATTAACTGGATTTTGTAAGATCCTTATTGTACGGACTTTTTGTAAATTGTGTTTATCCAAGAAATCTTCTCTTTTATAATTATATATTTTTGTTTGGGTTTCTGTATATATAGCTAATGAATTGTAATTTGTGTCTATTAATGTACACTTTATTATTGCCCAGGCTTTCTGCTTGCAGTTTGTAAGCTCCATACTGTAAAAGTCCTTTTCTTGTTTTAATAAAACACCAGCGGTCTGCCTTTGATGGGGATGCCGGTTCGATCCTACCAACTCCAACTCATTCGATCAACCACACATACCTATTGTGCTCTGATGCCCCTATCCCAGTTATAAATAAAAAATTGTCATAGCGTATAGATTAACAATTTGATAGGATCATTTTATTTCACATTTTATGTAGGAGATGTTTGCTATTGCACGCGGGTGCTCCTGTCAATAAAATGACACCCCATCGTCCCAGACAGCTAAACGCGTCGACGGTGCACGAAGAGGGTTGGAACTGTGGAGCGTTTGCGGGGAGCCACAGTGACATCAACACGCATCCGACAAGAGGCGGTTGCAAAGCACATCTACCGAAATTCTGCTCATGTGCTTCCTAATCGAGCAGAACCATTTGCCGTCGCTAGTGGGCTGCGCTCATGGAGTCCGTTAAAAATCTGCCATTAACCCCACAGAATAGACACCCAACGCCTGGAGTGGTGTCAGATGAGAGGGATGTCGGTGACGAAGAGGCACAGGATCGTGTTCTCAGGTGAGTGACGCTTCTGTTTCTTCAGTGATAGGCATCGCGTAAGATTGTGGGGTCGAGGTAGAGACAGGTCCAATCCTGCAGCAATTGTGGAACGCCCCACATCGTGACATCATTGTTTGGGGTGCCATTGCGTACGATCCTGGTCACCTCTAGTTCGTATTCACGGTACTATGGCAGCCCAATGTTACGTGAATGATGTGCCGCGGTCTGTAACACTTCCCCACCTTGAGGAGGTGCCCAATGCCCTTTATGAACAGGATAACGCCCGACCGCACATTGCTCGCATCAGCCAACATGCCCTGAAAAACTCACAGCTGCTTTCCTGGTCTTCGTGCCCGCTCTCACCAATCGAACGCGTTTGCGACATGATTGGACTCCATTTACAGACTCCTTCAGAAGACGCAAACGGTTGACAAGGAATGCCTCATGATGCCTTCCATATTCTCATTCACTCGGTGGCTGTTGTTTGAACGTGAAAGGAAAGACATTTTAAGTAAAGAAGAGACTATTTTAAATGCTTCAGATTTTTCGTAGTAGGATTTATTAAGAGCAGTAGCACAAAGGGGGATTTATGTGGGATAGAAATTTGTAAATCGATATTTATGACGGTTTTTAAAAGAAAAGGCCGCAATTTGCCAGTCAGTTAGGGCGTTCGTTCTTTTTATTGTAAAGTATTGGGTTCGAATCTCGACCTTCTCAAAGCTCCGTCGTGGTCGCTAGTGGCGGCTGGAGTGCATTAAATATGTCGTGGTCGCAATGTCCTCCATGTGAAATGATACCTCTGGGGTGGCAGGTTAAGACAGCGAGTTTTCTGCTTGGTGCCTGCTTCTAGATTACAAATATGTACTCTCAGGGCTACGATGGGACACTCACCGGGTGCTTCGTTGTATAAGGTGTCATCAATTCCGCCCCTTGTAGTGCTGAAATCCTAGCAGCCGAGCGACTTTTGAAAGAATACAAAAACGTATTTTTAATTTAGTGTACTCTTTTAAAAATATTGTATCCTACAACAGCATCTCAAACAGTAATGAAAATAAAGAAAATTCTAAAAAAAATTGCTTATAAAATATACTTGAAATAACTTTTAATAGTCAAACTCGCCTTAAATGTTTTACTTTTTTTTTAAGCTTTAAAACTCTCTCTCTCTCTGTTAATATATGATTTCCTACGCTAAAATGAAGCCAATGCATGGATTTAGGAATTCCGATCATTTTAGTTGGGTAATGCCACATCTATGGCAACTGTATCGTTAAAGTTTAAAAATTAATATTTGAAAAGTTGATCCTTTTAAATAACTTGTTGCTGTTTGAAAAAATAAGGTTGTTTCTTTGATTTCGAAAAGGAAAAATGTTGACTTCTTTAAAAGCAACAATATTTTAAGCCGTATAAATTCTTATTAGTTTTCAATTGATTGATGACAGATTT
This sequence comes from Latrodectus hesperus, assembly GCA_037975125.1. Classification (NCBI taxonomy): domain Eukaryota; kingdom Metazoa; phylum Arthropoda; class Arachnida; order Araneae; family Theridiidae; genus Latrodectus; species Latrodectus hesperus. The sequence continues at coordinate 59,607 of JAJQOW010000464.1, read as the reverse complement.
TATTTAGAAATTTTTTAATTGTATATTAATTTAATATTTTTGATGTCTAAAAGTACATAAATATCCTTACATGCTAATTTAAGCGTACAGAGCCGACCAACTTGTCTAGTGGTCAGCGTGCCTGACTGCGGATAAGGAGGTCCTGGGTTCGAATCCCGGTTCGGGCATGGATGTACTTTTTTTCTCTCTCTATCTATCCTATATTTGTCCTTTCCTTGTATGAATGAGGTGTGAATGATTGCCTACCCTATAAACGGGTCCCTATGGCATGTGTGTAGAGCAAAGTCGTACTTTCACCTTTATGGTGCTCTGATTAAAACGAAAGATGCTCCCAATCGACATAATTCCCATAGCATAGCGATCTTGATTTGTCCAAGTGTCATTAGTAACAACAACAAGCGTACAGAACTTTCTTATTTTCATTTTAATGAATACCTTAAAGGTGAGATTTAGATTATCGCGGTAATTTGCAGATTATCTAAGCAATTTGGAGAATACATTGACAATTTTAAAATTGAATTAATTGATTGCACATAATTAGATCTCGCATCTATCCTAATCTGCACATTATCTAAATAATCATCAGAATAACTGATTTCTATACATTAACAGTAATATATGCATGAGCAATTTCGGAGAAGAATCACAATAAAAAGATTAAAGTTCATAACTATTAATATATTTGTAATTTATTTAGAATAAAAAAAATAAATATGTAACAATGCATATAAAATGTATTTGAATATTTTCCAGATTTATTAGAAGAGTAAAAAAGTAGAAGAAAAAATGAGATATAGGTATACATAAAATAATATTCAAAATATAAAAAGATCTTAAATGATCGATCTTTTTATATTTTAAAGAAATGTTAAAAAGGAGGTGTGATTATTGATTCATTCATAGTAATCTAGAAAAAATTAAATAATAATAAATTCAATTAAAATTTTTTTGAAATATTATAATTATCTGATCAATTCCTTTGCGTTTAAAACTTATCATTTTTTACCGTAAATGTTAGTATTCGGTGTTCAAATAGCACTTTTATATAAGAAAATTAAATTATTAACTGAAGAATATCTTTTGAGGCCTGAAAAGGAATCTCATTTAATGAAGTGAAACCAGCAAACCCGCAACTGCGTATACGTGGGCGATCACCTAGATGGCACGCCCCAGATACACCTCGCCGTACCTGTATTACTGATATTACCTGAAATCTGCACCTATCGCAATCTTGTTTTCTCAGGGAGGGAGGGTCTTGTGTTGGGTAAAGTGCGCAAGATTTTTTTAGAATAGGGATTGAATAGCACCTCACAATTTGTAAATGAAAGAGATCATTTTCCCATTGCTCCCCATTTCTGTGTCGATCAGAATTTTCTGATCAGAATCCCCAGATCCATCAGAATCCAGGCCCATCAGAATTTTTCTGATAACTGAAATTATGATTGTAAATAGAATCTGAAAATAATTTATAAATATGTCGAATTTTTTAGAATTCTTACTTAAAAATAATTAAAACCACAGTTTAACGATTTTAAGTGATTTATAATTTTTGCTAGTTAATTTTTTTTAATATATATGTAATTTATGTTTCCCGAGTCTAGAGTTCCAGAATACTAATATTATGAACGCACTAAAAGATGCATGTTGTATTCTGTCTGTTCTTAAATTCGTTACTTAAATTAGTGTCTAAAAACGCGAAAGTTTCTTTAAATTAAAAATGGTAAAAAGATAATTTCTGTTATGAATAATGGCTCTTGTGACATTAAAGTGAAAAGAAAATCCATGTCTGAGTAGGATAACCGATTTTTATCGCAGAATTGGGATTTACATTCTGAATATATTCTTCCATTTAATAACTTTTGCAAGGCAATTGAAGATTCAGTCAGTATACACTGTAAATTAATTAAAATAAGCGATTAAAATAAATCGATCAAATTACTTTCGATTAAATAATCGATTAAATCGAATCACACACATTATTCTATAAATAATTCTCAAAGTGACTTAGTTTTATAAAACCATATCTTTAAAAATATTTTACTTCTAAATAAAAATATACACACCATGTTTGCGTTTGGTTGAAAATGCGACATATATATCAATACAAAAAACTTTAATAAAATATAAATGTAAAAATCGTTTTTCGCATACGATGACGAATTAGATTGTAATTTTGTATGGATTTGGAAACACTACAATAAACCTTGCCTGAAGTGGGACTCGAACCCAAGAGATGTTGGACCTAAGGCAGAAGTTCTAGCGATTCGTTTACCAGTTCAACTAATATATCTTGTGAAGAAAAGCGTTCATTTTTACTTTTTGCCTACGAAAGCATCTCCTGATCTATGATATTATGGTTTAAGTTAGTTGATGTTTAATTTTTCTCAGAAGGCATTTTTTTAAAAATAAATAACATTTATTGCAGGCAACACAAGTTACATAGAAACAAGGAATTTAGGAGGACTGAAACAGCGCGTCCTCTTAGCATGAGATTTAGCGAGCAAGTGTTCTGTGTTCGGTTCAGATCTCACTGAGGGAATGTATAAACCGCGCCTACAAAGTGTGCTGATTGGTTGGGTACATTTCATGAAGTTAATACCATTGGCACAGAAATTTGATAGACAAGTTTTTAGTTTCACTTCGCAATTTTCAGTTTTACTTTGCGAATTCAAGCGTTTTGTAAAAGGTCAAGAGTTTCTCGGAAAAGATGTGATGAGTCACCTCAATTTCTTAGAGAAGTCATGATGAGTCAACACAATATTTTATGAAAGTGTGGTATATGTCTCCACATGACCATCTTAGTTAAAATGCCTTAATCATATTCATGATCAGGTTTTACAGGCTGTGTTTAGTTGCCTTTCGGCTGTGTTTAACTCCCATTACTATTCTATTTGCGCAGTTGTTTTAACCATCATCGTGTAGATGAGAGAAATGGTCTCGGTCATCGTTGGAATTTAGCCAATAGTAAGCATCCGTTACGTGAGAAATTATTAAATACCAATAATAATCGCCTTTTCAAAGCTTATGCAGCATGTATTCCTCATATTGGAAGACGAATGCAAAATTAACTTCCAGATACTTTTCGTGAGGTAGAGGTCTGTACAAATACTTTTTTCGACTGTCTCCCATGTATAATAGACAGTGCATTAACCCATTTGGGAATTTCATCAAATCTGACATTGTTAATTCGATTTTAAAATTAAATTGTTAAATATATAGATGATGATTAAAAATTAACTTATCATGTGAACCTGCTTTTACAGATGCTTCGATATCTCTAAATCACATGGGATGCTACAAATAAATTTTTGATTTATTTTAAGTATTTTATATTTCTTGAATTATATGATGAAGTATTTCATACCTTATCTGCTGGAAATGTCATATGCAAGAGGAAACGGCAGAGCATGTCATTCACGAATGCGAGGCTCTTGCCCTCCCTAGATTAACTTCTTTAGGCTTCATCCATACTAGAGAGTTACACCTAGACTCCATTAAAGGGTTATCGGACTTTATTAGTAAAGTGGGTGACCCGAGCAACTGGAACTAGGAAACATTGGGTTTGGAGTTAATGGTACAAAATGCTGATAAAAGCAGAGGTGCCCAATGACATACAAATCCAATTTTAAGAAGAAGAAGAAGAAGATTTCATACTTATAGACATTTTATGCTAAGTTGATTTTCTGTTAAGCCAGCTTTCATCCTTTTGTGAATAATATAGATTTTATACCTTTAGTAGATAATTGGAAAAGTTTATAAGTTATATTTTTTATTCGTTTGTAAATTCTATTTTTTAATATGTGTATATTCAAGATAATGTTGATATCTTTATCTAAACATAGATGCCTTTAACGAATACGCTATCGGTTTCAGCTTTTTAATTCAGTTCATAATTTACAATAAATATCGGTTAAATAAAACAAGTTTTTAAATAACTTATCCCGGTTGCATTTATTGAAATAAGTTTTTCGATAAATAGATTTTGATTTTCATCCGAGTTATTTATGTGTGGACATAATGTAATATAAAATTAAATATTTAACTTTTATGTATTTATAAAACTTTTTTAACTTTCTTTATTAAGGTTTTTGTTGATGACAGAGAAACATATATATAATTTCAGAAACGCTAATATTCTTTTTATATTACCTCTTAATGTCTTATTGGAGGAGATTCCTGGCTACCACAAAATGCCTGCCTACACCGGCTGTAAAAATGCATCCAATAAAATTGTAAGTGAGTTTATAAGCTTTTCATATGTGTTTTGGAATCTGATATTTTTGTGATTTAATGTTACATATAGGCATATCATCAATCTAACTTTCTCTGTAACTAAATGGAAGCATTCTTAAATGTTTGCTTCAATAATAATAATAATTAATTATAATACATCTATGATAAATATTTTACAAATAATAATATTTACTTTATATTTAATATTTTATTAAATTTTTGAATTTTTATACAATTTTATATATATATATATATATATATATATATATATATATATATATATATATATATATATATATATATATATATATATATATATATGTATTTGTATTAATAATTTCATTATTTTAAAATCGTTATAGAAGAAATTCATTCAACAAATAATCAACTGGATGTCTCAATTACAAAATCGATTGATTTACTTAATAAAGAAATAATCTGAGAAAAATGATAAAATAGTATACGTTATTTTTTTATAAAAAAATTCCTCTTTAATTAAAAATTTTTAAATATGCATGTTACGTGCTAATGCATATGCATCTTTTATCAAACATGGTAAGAATTATAAAATAGAATATAATTTGAATTATTGCTATAAAATCTTTATTGAAATTAATATAATTTAATTTTTTTCCTTATTTTGTGAATTTGAATGAATACATTTCTTTCACTTCCCAATCCCTCACTCATGAAAAAAAGTTATAAACAATATGTGCGACCACCAGGAGATGGCGGGTGTGACGTAAGAGTCACGTGTTATCAGAGAAGTCTACTTCAACAATTTAGCCAGCGGAGGAGGAAACGAGGAGAAAGCGCCTCAATCTAGGTTACCTTATTTGGCTAATTAGCACCTTTTGATGTAGAATGAAAATAAAATATGTATGTGTTATGCTTTTTCGAAGAATTCAAATACGAGAATTGAAATATATAAATACATATATTAAGCTATGTTAGAAAAACATTTAGAATGAAAATATTTTTATTTTGCTATGAAAATTTCATTATTAGATAGATTTTAGAATTTATTTCGTTCACAAGAACAGGAACAAAACCTGTTTGTAGGCCAATAAGTTAACACCGAACGATAGATAATTTTTATTCCCAAAATTTGTATATTTTCATTGTGTTATTGCAATAATTTTTGGAAAATAGGGAAGGGTGAGATTTTCTAGAATATGCTTGTTGTTAAGTTAATTTAGATGAAGACACTTTTTACATAAGGAACGTCCATTTTAGGCTAAAAAGAAACTCCGTAAAGGATAAATTAACTTTTTACAGCCTTTTTTATTCAAGATACATATTTCATCATATTACGATATACTAATATTTTAAAATGTGGAATTTAATTTAATTCCTATATGTTTATAGCATGGAATATATTGTGCACCTATGGAATCAAAATTCAATGTTTCAATTGTAGTCTCCACAAGTCCATCAATTTTCCAATATTCTCCTTCGATTTTTTCTTCATGACAGCAGTATTTTTGCCAGGTTTCTCCTGAGATATTTTTAATTGCATTTGACGTCAATTCCTTCATTGTTTTCAAACTGAGATCAGCGACTTTCGCGAACATGGCGCTTTACTGCTGCCCAAGCAAATTCAATAGGATTTAAGTCACAATGGTGTAAGGAGGCAATCTTAGAATGGAATGACCTTCTGCTTTTAAAAGTTCGTTAATTTGATATTTTTTGGTAGGTGGAGCATTCATTTTAATTAATCGAAACAGTTCAGGCTTTCTCATAGTGCTGTCATACTGTATATTTTTGTCATCCAAATATTTTTGCATGCATACGATGCATTATCCATTATTATGATGGAATTACAAAGGGTGTTAGGCAGCAATTTTTCTCGAATCCACGCTTCAGTTACTGATATCGAATATAACGATATTACTGTGCGTCTCTGGAACATATTATCTTTTGCCTGGGACTTAATAAAGAGAACATCTTCGAATCACCTTTGCTAGTCATAGACTTTCTGGCGGTTCACGACGTCATGAACCTAGTTTAGTCCTGCTATAAACAAAGGGGATTGGAAAGATAAAAAGATAAAAGAGGATATTGAAGTATCACTGTCTCTCTGCTTTTACTCTCTCTACATAATAGATCCCCCTAACTAAAGTAGGTGTGCGCCCTCTATTGATCAAACGGTGCATATTCTGGTCAGATGTCTTTCTGCCTCGCTTGAGAGTAGATGTGTTGACTCTCTTGTGTATCATTGGAAATGTTCTTTAATGTTATCATTTTATTGTAATTACTATATGTTGTAATTGACTGTTGTCATTAAACTGTTGTAATTAAGCATATCTGTTTGGGTACCAATGCCTTCTCTCGACTTCATTTTATACCAAAAAATTACTTTGAAGCATAAATCTTTCTTTAAATTAGATAAGAATTATATTTAAAATGTTGATAAGAATAATATTTAATAACTAAAAGTATTGGTATTCTACTTAAAATATTAAACATTTTGCTAAATGCTACCGAGACCAGTGAACACATATTAATAAAGCTTGATATGTACTTTAATTTTTTAATGGTTAAATAAATAGTAAAGCATACTTCAATCACGAATTAAGGATGAAAGTTAAATTGTAACATTAATTATAAAGCGAATAATTTACGATGTCCGATATGTGGCATAAGAACATCAAAACCAAATAAAAAAAGCTACACAGGAATTAAAATAGTCAAGAAATAATAAAATTTATTTTAATTCCCTTATCGTGAAAATTTAATATCCTTAAAAAGTCACTTTTATTATAAACAGAATTTTTATCAATTTATAGCAGTAATATATCGGCTGAATTATGCGATTGTTCTAAATATTAAAATGAACTTTTTTGTGGGATAAATTTGAAGACCGCATAAACCAATGTTCTTAGATGGGAAAAGCGGAAGATGTATGAAGCTTGGCTCAACACTCCTGGTCAAACTCACGCTAAAAGTATGATCTGTGGATCATCAGCGAGGATTGCCTCTGAAATTCTAAGATGCTCTAGGCAGAAGATACGTTTAATCGTAGGCTTCATAACTGGGCACTACTATGTCAGAAAACACCTCCATAAAATGGGACTGTTTCAGCAAGACCCTATCTGCAGGAAATGTCATACGCAAGAGGAAAAGGCCAAGTATATCATTTACGAATGCTAGGCCCTTGCCCATTCTAATAGTAAAGTATAATTTTTCTTTGTAAAAAATTTAACTTTTCAGAATGAATTTTCATATCCTTATTCCAATACAGGAATTTGGATCTGATAATCCATTTTCCCATTTTGACAATATTTTAGATACCATTTTCATGATCGGAAGTATAAATTTTAGTCCTAGGCGTTCAACTTGGACAGCTAATTCATTTATGCTACCCATATTTAGAAATAGATACTTCAAATAATTTTTATTTAAGATTTTCGCTACTATAAATAGCAGAGGAGAATATTGTCCATCTTAAAGATGGTTTATTAAAATTTGCTGATTTGTCATGTAATTCTGTATTTGTAAGCAAACTAAATTACAACTTTCTATCGTGAAGTATTTCACGGAAGAAATTTATGACCAATCTTAGCATAATGCACAAAAAATGTTATTTGTAAATTCATGCTTATGGGTGAAGATGTTTTGTATTTAGGAAATATTACACTGGACTCAATGTCACAATTATTAACCACAAAATTCACAATTATTAATTATAAAATACATATACGGAGCTTGCAGCCGAATGATTAACATTCTGGTGTTTGTTACACAGTTCATGGGGAGACCATGGCGGCCTGGTTTGTCAGGACGTCTTTTCTCATTTTTAGAAAGTAATGAGTTCGAATCCCGGTTTAGTGGAAGATCAGTCCTGTCCACTAATCGTTGTTGGGGGGAAAGTTAAATCGCAATGTCCTCCAAATTAAATGATACTTCAGTGAGTGGAAATTCTTCTGCTTGCTTCTCAATCATGAAGACTTCCTCTGGGCTTGCATATATGTACTTGCATATAGATGACAAGAAATTAGTTCAATTAAAAACTAAATTCTTTTACTTATCTATGACACCGCTTAGTGGACAACGAAACGAAACGACTTAATGCAGTTGAAAGACATTTTTTGTCAAACTGGAAAAGTTTTTTAAAGATAAAGAAACAAATCACAAGGGAGAAAACCTTGTGATTTGTAACTTGTAACTGGTACAGACACTAGCGTCTCGAGACCGAGCCTGGAGCCTCGGCTCCCAGAAGATTTTGGCTATGATTCAGTGACTTGGCGATGTAAAGCAAGCGATAAATTTCTCTGGCTAGGAAGTTTATCTCATTGTTAAACATGGCGGATTTCACAGCTACGCATTCCGTTTTCCTGTAGAAAAATGTATCGATTTAGTATTGTTATCTTTTTATAAAAATCGTTAGTTAATTAATTCATCGGGAATATAATTCTTTGTATTATAAAAACAATGGATGTGTGTGTATTGCGTTTACATGATCTTTTCCTCTCTAAAGAAAAAGCGACTTAGTATTGTTATATTTTCGTAAAAATAACAAAGAATTTGTTTATTAATTCATTGTGACTCTGAATAAATTCTACGCATTATTAGAACAATTAATTATTTATTCATAAATAATTTACTATTGTTTACAAAAATGTAAGTTGCTATGTTTATTAAACAGATTATGCATAATCAAGCATAAACCTCTTTTGACATTATTACAAGCAAAGTAGCTGAAAAATATTTTATACGAAACTACTTAGGAAATAATTTTATATTTTGAAATTTATTTAGCTTGATATTTTGATTTATTTAAAGGAAGATAAGAATTGTAGTTAATATTATAGGAGTCATTGTTTCTTTACAAAAATATTTCTCCTAATTCTGATTCTTTATTTTCATCACTGTTCAAAATCATCACCATCAGGAGAACAGTGTATTTTTTCAGCAAGTACATCCTCACTGGGTATCTTCTGATAAAATAGTTTTCATTGAGAACTCATCTCTTTCATTTTCAGTTAATTTTATGCTTGTACACTATTCATTAGAAGTAAAACGGCTAACAAGAATATGAAAATATTCTGGAGCTCAAAATTTAAGCTGCTTATGAAAAAGATTTTGAAAGAATATTTGTGGCTTTGGGCACGGAGTCATTCCAATGTTACTTGAATTCTGAGAAACTTTTACTGCATATGAAGAAAGAAAAGACAGGTAAGAAATAAGAATGCCCATTCAAGGCGAGTGTCACACAGAAGATTACTGAAAAGATTGATTAGATGGTAATGATTTTTTTCCTGCTTTTGAAGCAATAAGTTTTGCTTTTAAATTTTTCTCTCTTCAAGTAACAATATGATTAAACCATGATAAAGTGTCAAAAACAATCTTGTCAAATTTTGTCATTGCAATACAGAAATAAGAAGGAAACGTGATAATGCAATTCACACTTCTTTGTAACTTTCATATTATCCCATCCACCGTATCTGCGAAAAAAAAGTTTTCAGCACCATATAAAATACAAATAAAGTTGTTATCTATTTCTATTTTAAATATGGTGCTAAGATATAAGTAAACTATTCCGATTTTCCATTATATTTCGAAAAAATATTAAAATTTGCACATATAAATAAGCAAATCGACTGACGCGAACGTCGTTTCAAATTAAAAAGGGAAATGATAAACCATAGGGTTGCAAAAATTAAGTTTGAAGAATAGTCACATTTTATACCGCCAAATTATTGCAACTACTCTCTTCAAGTGCGCATGCGTTAGAATTCCCATTTGGAGCCGTCGTTACGGGCCCGGTCCCGAGACGCTAGTGGTACAGACCAACTCAAGGCTAGGTAAGAGTGATTATGAAACCGTCCCACCCGAAGGTATACGGTGATTGTATTGACCAATCGTGGATGCAATCCCACCAGTTGACACTCGTGCGGTCAAGGACCGATGCGCACAGCTGCCACACCAATCTACTGCAACGATGGGGTATGGGTAGGCGCCAAATCCGGACTGAATCCAGGAACACGCCAAGGTATTGCCCGCAGCCCGACAACCACCAGCCTGCGGACCAACAAGACCCATCCAAGCTGAAAGAGGACCACTGGCCTTTATTGAAACAATAATACAAAAAACGAAAGAACAGAAGACAAGACATACTTTGTCCAAACAGAAATAAAATAAGACACATCTTGTCTTTACATATAATGAAATGAATACATAAAATAAACATAACTTTACAGAATCTTTACATAAAGTAAAATGAATGAAATTTTGGTTGGAATCATCCTATATCAAATTGGCCGAGCTGGCAGCCGAATGGTTTGCGCTCTTGCCTTCGGTTCAACAGTTCGTGGGTTCGAATCCCACTTTGGGCATGGATGTCTGTAGTGGTTCGGAATCCACTTTAAGCCGTACCCGTCTAATTAGCCCTCGTGTGCAAAAAATGACCGTTGAGCGACAAACAAACCAAACCAAACCAACCTATATCAAATTGTGATAAAACTAAATTAATCGGGAAGTCAATAGTTTTCTTGTAAGCTGCAGTTAATTAAGATAGATATTATTTCTTTAGCTGCTTTTTTGAAACCTCCAGATTTTAATAGGTTTAGGTTTTAGTAGGTTAGGGTTAATAGGTTAGGGCTAGGTAAAGGAACGTATGCAACAACAGTTCATGGGTTTGATTCTCAACTTGGGCATGGAGGCAATTTTTCCATCGTTGCATGTAAGTTGCTTGCAAAAAATCACCAATGAGTAAAATTTGATCCAAAGAAATAATCGCGTGTCTCGATAAATTTTAAATTTATATCACAGAATATTTTATTCCTTTGCTTACTAGATGTTTCAAAGACTCTTCTAATAATTTTTTATACAGAAAGTGAGTTTGATCTAGATACACCTCACAAAAATTATTATACTAAATTTTGGATCGAAGCAAATATTTGCAATTAGTGTCATTGGATACTGTAATTGAAAGTCAAATAATAAAGAGTTATTGCATTAAATTAAATATACGAGTGTTGGCATTGAACTGACACAAAACCTCTGTATTTAAGATGATAATATTCATTGGGAATATGCGCCATTTACAGCTATGCATAATTTAATCGTTTATTCTTTCCATACACTTTAGTAGTGTTACCATAGAAGCTATTGACACGTTGGTTCGGTTTGTTCGTTTTTTTTGTCGCTCAACGGTCATTTTTTGCACACGAGGGCTAATTAGACTGGGACCTACGGTTTAAAGTGGATTCCGAACCACTACAAACATCCATGCTCAAGTCGGGATTCGAACCCACGAACTGTGCTATTGACACGTTAGTGGGAAACTGCAGCGACATAAGACTAACTCCGTGACAGTGTTCTGCATTTTCAGCCAAAACCTTGAAACACAATTTGGATATATTTTTATCTTATATATATATATATATATATATATATATATATATATATATATATATATATATATATATATATATATATATATATATATATATATATATATATATATATATATAAACTTTAATCTATTTTGTTTTTGGACAGTGCTGATTTATGCTTGCTCGAAGTCACATTGATACTGCTTGGATTATATTGAACTTCATCGCCGAAAAGATTACGAATACTACATAGGGATTAACTTTCAAAAAATATCTATGGATGATCCATGAATCGATATGAAAATTAATAAGGAAAATGTGCATGTATTCCAAGAACGCCGTGGTAACTTGGTTGAATTGGACGTCGTTTTTACTATCGGAAGGTATTGAGCTCGAATCCGGATTCAAACCAAAGATCATTCGTATTCACGTGATTGGTGCTTGTGATAACTTGATTGGGTGCTTGTTAAATCGGATGCGGTCGCAATGTCTTCCAAGTGAAACGATAACTGTGTGTGGCAAGCCACTGGGGAGCTATGAGCCGAATTCCTGTTCTTAAACTACGAAGACTTCCACCCAACTGATACAGCGTAACTCTGGGCTAGTTGCAGGGCAGTATTTTGGGAAGTAACAATATATCTTAAGGAATATCCAACAGATAAGTTAATAAAAGGTAGAATCAGCAACGAGTCCATTTTATATGGAGATGTAGAGTTTAAAAAATAGAATACTTTGGCCTAGTTATAAGAGCACAAAGATTTTCAAATTAAAAAGCCAACCTAGAACTATGCATTTGAGACCAAATTTTCAGGTGCCTGAAGTTACAGACTTGAAATGAATAAAAGTGAACAGTCTGGACTAAAGATGGAGAGAGAGGTTATAAGATAATATTTCTCATATTCCTTCTTAAATATTGGAGAATTGCAGAGACTTTACTTTTGCCAGAACAAGTTAATAGATGCTGTAAAATAAGAGGCTCTTTTAACATGTTGGTTCTTCACCGCCCAAAATAATTAAAAATACATTATTTCCATGGCATTTGATTTCACAATATTTAAGAATTCCTATTTGTTTCCAAAATATTATACTGAATTTCAGTCGTCGATTGGATATTGCAATCAATGATTGTAGACTGAATATCTTCCAATCATTAATGTTGAATATGTGTTGTTATTAAGTATTTCTAATAATTTTAATATTGTGCATGAGACAAATAAAACAGTTTGGATATGTTTCGTGTAGACATCATTTATTAGTCAATGCTCTTTACTTTCTAATATTTTGTATACACCTAACAGAGCAAAATCAGTCTCCAAAAAATACTTCAGCGACCAGACAGTTTTAATATTTGAAGTCAACTGTTATTTTATACTGCAATATCAATTTTTTACTCGTGTAACTTGGTAGAGTCTTCTTCTTCTTCTTCTTAGGATTGGGTTTGTATGTCATTGGGCACCTCTGCTTTTATCAGCATTTTGTACCATTAACTCCAAACCCAATGTTTCCTAGTTCCAGTTGCTCGGGTCATCCACTTTATTAATAAAGTCCGATAACCCTTTAATGGAGTCAAGGTGTAACTCTCTAGTATGGATGATGCCTAAAGAGGTTAATCTAGGGAGGGCAAGAGCCTCGCATTCATAAATGATATGCTCTGCCGTTTCCTCTTGCGTATGACATTTCCAGCAGATAGGGTCTTGCTGAAATAGTCCCATCTGGTCAGAGAGTCAGTCATATTAGGGATAGCTTCCTGACTTTCACTAGAAGATGGTTTGGAGGTCATTTCTACCTCAAGTGAAGGATTCATTACTGCCCCTTTAAAAGACAGCCTCTGAGTTCACTTGTCTTTTTCAGCAAGGTCAACTTCAGAGGCATCACCTGTAGATGCAGAAAGGATTGTTATTTCTTGTGTCTTTTCAGCCACAAGATAACAATTTATAAGCTCAGGTAATATAAGTCCACCCAGCATTGCCTGAGATACTGGGCAAGGCAAATTACTCTAGAAGTTTGCCAGGCAACTAGAGGCTCTGTTAAGACACCAATACCGCGGTGCCAATTAGCCCTAGGCACGGAACGCATAACACCAGGGTTTACGGGAGCTGGTTCGCGGCCTCTGATTCTATATTCAAGGCTATCCTGTCATTCCTACAGGACGTTCGGTGCTCCACCGCCTACCGACGCGCCTAGTAGCTGCTCAGGCCCCAGGTTGGTAGAGTCTTACAAGGATTTAATTTTCAGAGAGATATTCCAAAATTTTCGTTTTTCAAAATCTTTTCAAAATTTCTCTCTCGCCTCAGGTTATTCCTTCCTGGAACTGTATGTCTGTAAATCTCAGGGGTGAGGAAAAAGTAGGTATGGCTCAAATGTTTCTCAAATTTGACACCGGAAATGTCCATTGTGGTTAGTCATGCAATAAGAGAGAAAAAGCTCTACTCGGAAATTTTGAGAAGAGATATTATTTTATTTACTTTAAGAGTTCAGAAGAAAAGTTATACGGATGCATAAAAAATTTGAACAATTTTGTTAATATTATTCATTAAATGATCAAAACTTAATATCAATGTTTAAATTAAATTAAAAATATAAAATATACTTATTTTATTTTTCTTGATATAATTTCATTTTGCTTTGATTTTATGAGATTTGATTTATTTTTAATGGGTTTTATGAGAAAGCGAAACAGTTGCGCATCTCTGTAAGTACTTCACTTTTATAAATATTTTCAAATGGACACAAATGTCGAAATTTTTATCTCTTTTTTCTAAAAAAAATAATGTGGTTTATTTATTAACTTTGCAATAACATTTCTTCCTTTGTAAAATATTTCGATACAAAATTTACGGAAAATTCCGTACATTTGGTTTATAATTTCTATCAATGATTTTTGTAGGAATGGAAAGTCTACCTCTCTATTTGGATTGATCAGGCATCTCGACATTGTTTCTTGATATATTTCTAAGAAAACTTTAAAAGCAATATAACGTACATAATCCGCACTTTTCAATTCAAATATGGTGATATCATCATTCATATCTGAAGAAATGAATTCACCTCAAGAAAAATGGAGCCTTTAATTTAAGAATTAAATAATTTTCACTTTGGGAATAAGTAAATGTATAACTTTTATTTATTTATTTTTTTAGCCTCTTGAGAAATTAAAATAGAATGTGCTTCTCAATAAAATGATATAAACATTACAAAATGTTCTGAATATTTCATTCGTCGAAGTCTAAAATAGTTTAGGGTCTTGCATTTCATCTAAAATCAATGTACATACCATTTTCAAATTTCTAAAATTTTCTTCATCTGTAACAAAATTTTAGAACTCCAGATATCCAACATCAGAGCTCCAAGCTTGCAGTCAAATTTATAACATCATCTTTAAATATTTTTTATATAAACTCTTAGCGTATTTATTCTCATTTTAACTCGCTAAAAGTCATAAAATTTTGAAGATAATGATCTTATAATGTGTTCATTTTAAAAGTATCAAGTGACAATTTAGGTATACATTTTTCTCATTTTTAGGTACATAAGTAAATAAATCATTCTTCTCCATCACCTTTAAATTTGTATTTTCCTGTTAAAGCATTTTTATAATATCATTGTTTTTAATTTTTGTGCATCATTTAAAAGTGTTTCCTTCATTTGATTTTAATTTCTTAAACCATTTTCACAGCATATAATAATCTACTTTTTATAATTTTTCAGTACTGTTATTTATCAAAATATATTTAAAGCTGGAAATTTGAAAACACGGTTCTTAAGATTTTCCCATATATATATATATATATATATATATATATATATATATATATATATATATATATATATATATATATATGTATATGTGTGTGTGTGTGTGTGTGTGTATGTGTGTGTGTGTGTGTGTGTGTGTGTGTGTGTGTGTGTGTGTGTGTGTGTGTGTGTGTATGTATATAAACATATTGCAAGGCAAACTGAATGAGAAAAGAGCAGTCATAGTTGATTCCTAAACACGTTACACTACTACTCTGAAGTCAAGGTGGGAAAGTGTATGCGTGATGAGCCAACTTTTCTCTTTTTGATGGCTGTAAGTAAATCCCGTACAAAGCCCTATTTGTTTGGTAGTTAAATTCTATCTATGTTCGCATGCAGGGAACGAAAAGGCAGTTCAGCCATCACTTTTATTTTTATCCTTTTCTAATTTTCGAAAATTATAAGTATTGTGATACTAAATTCAATAATGGAATACATTTTGTAAAAAGTATTTTCGCATCCCAGTAATTCTTTTTTGAAGTGATTTCGTCATAATTTTTTTTCGTCATAAAATATATTTTAGAACATCAACAAAGGAAAATGTTTTATACCAAATATTTTGCATTTTTATTATTTACTGGTATTAGCTTTAGTTTTTCATAAAAATATTATAAGTTTAATAACCAAAGTAGCTAAATGAAAAGATAATTTTCTAAACTAGCCACTAGCGTATGCTGAGAATAAAATGTACAAGGAAATAAATAAAAACTCGTGTCGAAGTCTTTTGTGAGTGTTTCAGAACGAAATTTGGACAGCACTTGATGGATTTCTTCCTCTTTGAAGCAACACACCCCATGTTGCCAGTCTAACTGACACAAGACAACATTTCTTCCCCCTTTCGAGCGAACCATTTTCTTCCGATCAAGTTTCCTTCTGGCAGTGGTGAGATATTCCGGCTTTTTGTGCCCGAAAGTCAAAAAATTTGAATGTAGCCAATGCGGAAGTGTTGCGCTCGAGGAAACCACACGTAAGTTCAAGATCTCCCCAGATCCCACAAGGTCCAATCATCCAGATTCAATCTCCTGAAATTTATATCCAAGTTTTACCCCAACATTTGGAATACCATATGAAAGCAATAACGGTGACCTTATAAAATATAACGCTATGTTAAATTTTTTTTCCAGTTGATATTTCCCACTTCATTGCTGAGGAAGAAGGATGCTTTATAAATATTTGATTTACCATGGATATTTAGAAAAATTTCAAACTGGACTGGTATAGGTGGATTAAAAGTAAAGCAAACTTTTATGTCTGTTCTTATAATTGAGTAGTTTAATAAAGGCAATATAAAATACTAATGATAATCTGAATAATTAATAAAAACCCTTGTTTTGTGAAAGAAAATCTGAAGTGACAGATTTTATAAAACTTTAGGAAAGTAAATTTATCAAAATTACTAAATTGTTGGTAGATATCAGATTTTATTAATAAAAAATAGGATAAATCTTGAGGAAAATTATAAAAGAATATGGAGATTTCAAAAAATACTTGACTTTCCAAAAGTCGCATTTAATTTTTTTTAAATAAAATTCTCCGATTGTCCTACCGATTCCATACCTAATATCCGCCTCACCATTCGATTTCAGTAACATAAAATTCGTAGGAAGTGTGATATTATCCTACAAAGAAAAAAAGGAGGATTCAATTTTACAAATGTGTTATACATAATGTATGTCAAATTTTTAATTTTTAAAATACTAAAAATACATGCAATGACTCACAACACATGCATTTTTTAAATACAAGAATATATTTTGAAAGATTTAATTTTGGTCCATTGATGTCATATTTGAATTAATAAAAGTGATATTTTCTATAGTCTGATAATCTTCTGTAACAGATTTGTTCAAGAGTGTTTCCAAATTTCCTGCCCTTCACAAGTTTCATATTAACTAATAAAAGGGATATTTTTCCTAAAATTTTAAATTGTGTGAGGCCAATGAACATATTTATTACTGTTCCAAACATCATCGAAACCGATAAGTATTCCGATTTAGAGAGGAATGCTTTTACTTACTAAAAAACCGAAACCTAGCAGAAATAACCTCAAAATCAAAAGAAATATATACATACATTATATATATATATATATATATATATATATATATATATATATATATATATATATATATATATATATATATATATATATATATATATATATATATATATATATATATATATATATATATATATATATATTTATTTATTTATATATATATATATATATATATATATATATATATAGTGTGTGTGTATTTAATAATTAACAATTTTGATATTATTCAGGGATAAATAAATATACCATACGTTTTGTTGAAATGTTCAAATTCTGCATCCAAACTCAACAAGCTATAAACTTTAGATCAAACACAAAATTAAAACAAATTTTAAGAAGTTTTTATAAAACAAAGATTTAAAAATTTGGAATTGGTGAACTATGCAATGTCTATAGATATGTATCACAATATAATATCATGCAGATATACTTCTTGAAAAATTACATCAAAAATATAAAAGAATTAAGTTAACTACATGAGAAATGTATAGATGTTTTCAATAGATTTAGCTGTTTAAAGTATATATATATATATATATATATATATATATATATATATATATATATATATATATATATATATATATATATATATATATATATATATATATATATATATATAATATATATATATGGTAGGACGCACAAATGATTTACAATTGTCTTCGACTGTTAAGTTGTCGAATTCGCTGATTCGAATATCCATTTCTCTGGCCCATAATAATCATACATTTCGGAATGAAAAATACAGTTCGATGAAAAGCATTAAAAAAATGGACATCACATTTCAGCTTTAAAGACGTACTTTTATCGAAGTAAATGCTTGAGAGTTTTCAAAATTATCTTCTTTGTAACACAGGAATATGACCGACTGTTTAAGAATAATCATCCTGCAATACAATGTGATGCGTATTCAAAAATTCTACCATCTCTAAGCTGTCCGTTGGGCTATTCACTATATGGCATAAAATTTCATCTAACTTCATACTTTCCAAATATAAAAAAGTAATAAAATAATGAAATAAATTCCAAGATTTTTGATGTCAGGCACTACGAAGATAATCTATATAAAATTCCTTTTAAGCCCGGTAATTTTACAGAAATCTTCAGAGTGAAAATTACAAATTTCAATCCCAGTTATTGTTAAATACTTGGGATTTTTCTCGCCTTTTTATTTTCTGTATTCATTTATGTCAAGGTGAGAGCTTGAGAGTATTCATCCCTACGAGACACACGAATACGGCAAACATACTCCATAAAACAGCTTTTTGGACGAAATGTACTACTCACGTTCAGATGCTCAAAAGAGCATTAGTCTATTGGGTAGCAGTTAATATATCTATTTTTAACCAGTCTTAAAATATTTGTTTATATAAAGAAAGTTGGTAATAAGGAGCTAAGATTGCACAACATGAAAATAGTCAACAGAAAATAAAATCTTGGTACATGGGGATGGAAAAATGTAAATTCAAAACACTTCAAATTTAACATTATTTTTATTTTTTAAAAAATTTAAAGATTACAGATAATTCTTAATCATGACTTAAACATTACTATTAATTAAAAGCAATGAATATATTTTCTAATAAAAATGAACAAAAATAATACTGTAATAAAAGAAACGTCTTTAAAAAAGTTTGGAGGGATTTTCCAATGATACTTTTAACAAAAGGCTATACCAAGAATCGTTACGGTATATATATATATATATATATATATATATATATATATATATATATATATATATATATATATATATATATATATATATATATATATATATATATATATATATATATATATATATATATATATATTAATTTACAATGATTGGTTATGCTAATTTTTTTGATCTAACGTAAATTTTTTGTTCATACGATTGTTTTGTGATGGCTAAAATTTGATCAGTTCACTCTTGGTTGAGTAAATTAGAGCAGTTCGAATTAAAAATCCATTATATTCATAAATGATTTTACTAAAATTAAAAAGATAATTTTAATGGAGTAACATAACAATTGCGTTTGTTTATAATAATAAGTGTTTGTAAAATTTGCGTTTGCATTAAGTTTAATGGACGCAATTTTAATCTCATTTGTAAAATACAATATTTTAAATAAGAAAAGCAGCAGCATCAATCTACTTCGAACATATGTACGATCTAAATTTCTAAGATCGCTTCTCAGAAATTAAGATTATTTTTGGCTTCCATGGGAGGAAATAAGAGATGCACAACCACGTCGTTATATTTGGATGTCGATCCAAAGGAAACATGTGAAGCTGTAATAATAAAAAATTAACCATTGAATAATACACGATAGATTTCGTCATGAGAAAAGTTAATGGATAACGTTAATAATGTTTTCAACGCCTTTAAATAAACTATAAAATCCTAATTCCTTAACCTTACTCAACTATAAATTTGCGAGAAGATATTCAAAAATTAATTTACACTTGAATTTTTCACATTGAAAGCTCTTTACAAGATATTTGCATTCCGTTTTTACAAAAACAATAAGATCAGATAGATATACTAAATGCAAAATAAGTATAAAAAAATATAGCAATTTAAAGGTAAAATGATTTGAAAAATTGATTGTCATGTTTTCAACAAAAACTAAATTCGATATGAAGCAGAATAAATAATAAGTTTCATAATTTATTAAAATATTTATACCAGTAAATCAATAGTTCTAAAATAAAATTTAGTTTGAACAAAAAGTTTTAAATCAGAGTTATATATTGCACTAAAATTATTGATGGAGTTGAACGAAATAAAGAAAAAATTTTCCAATGAATATAATTAAAAATTAATGAAAATTGTCATACTGCGAAATCCCGTGGATCTTAGTCACTAAGCATCCACTTTTTTTCATTCTCAAGGATTAATTTAATAAAGACCTACAGTTAAAAGAGTATTCTAAACCACTAAAAACATCTCTATCATAACTTTAAGAAGCATCTATGGTGGAATAAAATGTGAGAATACATGGCGAAGAAGAACAATTCTGAGCTCTATAAGCTATATAAAGAACCAGATATTGTTAAATTTATTTTAATACAGAGATTAAAATGGGCAGGACATTTGAGCCGGGTGAACGACAATCTGGTGACGAAAAAATTTTCTTGGCTCGCCCCATTGGCACCTGAAGAAGAGGACGACCGAAACTCCGATGGCGTGACTGCCTTGAAAATGACCTAAAAACACTAAAAGTGACAAACTGGATGACTTTATCCAAAAATAGGGGGTCCTCGTATGCACTTCTGAGGAAGGCAAAGGCCCACCCTGGGCTGTTAAGCCAATGAAGAAGTCGCCATAACTGAAAACGATCATCTTTAAGCGATCCCAGGATCAAACTCACTTCCTTTGGGTGACAAGAACGTCCCCTAAGCTACCACAGATGCTAGAAAGTCCATAAATAGAATTCCATTAGGAATATTCGCATTATCTTCTGGATGAATCGATACTTTGAATGCTTTACTCAATGTGATTTACGTATATAGGATCAATTTCAAATCTAAGGAAGATGACATCTAGGGTTTTCCAGCTGTTTTAATAAAACCTTTTTGTGAAGAGGTTGTTGAATGTAAAAATTGAAAATAATAGGGCATGAAAAAATATTTGAATCAAGAAATGCATTACCTATATTTGAGGGTATCTTTTTTTAAGTCCATATTCTTCAATCGCTATTTCATTTTTAAATAATTTATATGTAAATTAGAATTAATACTAAATATACACAATTTTGAAACGAAAGAAAATTTTACTTAATATTTGACGAGTGACATTTGAAAGATTTATTTTACGCATTTAATTTATTTATTTAAAATGATAGGAAAAATTGCTTTTATTTCCATAAGACTCACTTTTTAAAAAGCAATGAAATGAGAATTATTTCCTTTACTGGGAAAGCGCGGAAACAATTCCCACTTTAAAATAAGCATTGGAAGTCTGGCTGCTTTTGCAGAAGGATGATGGCCGGCTCTACAAATTTTTTCCTGTTTTAATATTTGTAAATAAAAATTGCGTTAACTACCGATCACATATACTGACCAAGAATTATATTTACGCAAGAAATATTAATAGTGTAAATAATTAACATTTTTGTAATATATAACAAACAATTACTTTTGCCGCCCAACATGTCTAGTAATCAGCGTGCCTGACCTGCGATCCTGGGTTCAAATCCCCAACCGGTTCGGGCATGTGTGTACTCTCCCTCTCTCTCTCTCTCTCTCTCTCTATCTCTCCTGTCTTTGTCCACTCCTTGCATGAATGGGTTGTGAATGGCTGCCTACCCTAGAAACGGGTACCTATGGCATGTGTGTACTGAGGAAGTCGGACTCCACACCTAAGTATGGTTCAGTTGGAAATGTGGAGCAGCGCACCCCTTAATGCCAGCATGTTTGGCACGCGACATCAACAACAATAATTATTTCTCATATATAATTAGAGAATTTTAAAAAAGTTATTTATTTAATTATTATCTAAACACATTACTAATATATATCGGAGCTCATTAATTTTAAGATTATTACCATGCAAATTACACATGAGAGTAGTTTCTGCGTTATCTTTCAAGTAAATTGCATTACCCATTATAATCAACCAATAACAGGCAATTAGTATTATCAATCATGTGCTGAATCATTTCACTCTAAAAGAAGTGAATGGCACGAGCTGAACACCTCATCAGCATCATGTGGACCAACGGATATCATCTACATTTATGATTGAAGCGCTTTAGCTTTGAATTTTTGTGAAAGACTTATGTGGAATTTTTGCTGTTTAATTTTCTTAAATTTGTTGATAAGTTATTGCTCAAAAAACGATGTCGGCGTTGCTAAAAACACACAAATTACGTCCTAAAGAACATGTACATAGGGCTGCAGAAAAGCTGACTGGCTCCGATTGAGGAAATAATAAGAATTTGGCGGAATCGCGATTTTTAAAAAAAAGAAGCTGATGGTAAACATAACCCACGGGATCTAATGGGATGGCGAATAAGTTCGTAGCGTTTTTAAACAAAATATTATAATTAACAAAGACTTTTATTTAAACAAAATACAATAATTATGTCAATAAGTTAATGAATTATACATTTGCCGTTGATGTTTACAACCTCTTCCCACCTCTCGATCCGCCAAAAATCGCCTGGTCAAAGAAGTTGTTGAGCCAATATTTTTAAGGACCTCTTTGTTATCAAAGGTAACGCCCTTCATATGGTTTGACAACGAGCGGAAAAGATGGTAATCGATCGGTGCAAGGTCCGGAATAATACGGCGGATGCATAGGAACCTCCCATTCGAGCACTTAGAGTGTGCGGCTTTGACGACTTGTGCAACATGGGGCCTGGCGAGAAGCAGCACGGTTTGACTATGTCAATCAGGTCTTTTCAGTAGAATAGCTTCATTCACGCTGATCAATGTAGAGCTCCTTGTTGACTGTGGCATTCTTTTCGAGCATTTCTCAGTGCACTAAGAGGACCTTAAAAACTGGATCAAAAACTTCGTTGATATTGTTGGTAAAAACGCTACAAACTTATTTCCTAACCTAATGTATATAATTGAGACAGCGGTTACATCATTTAATAAGTAGGGTATTAGTAATGCATCGGACCGTACAACGGACCATTTATTCTGTATATATTTACTGCAAATCAGTATTAAAGTTCGATCTTTATAATAAATTTGCAGCATAAAATACAAAAATTAATTATTTAAATATTTTAAATGGAGTGCGTCTCATACGTTGACAAATACGACAAATGTATGTAAGTATATATATATATATATATATATATATATATATATATATATATATATATATATATATATATATATATATATATATATATATATATATATATATATATATATAATTTAATCTGTGTTGTATTCCCAGTTATGTTAATGATTTTTTTTAATTTTGTTGATATTTGTGACTGAAGAACATGTGTTCACGTCCAGTGTGAAAAATATGGCATAAATTATGTGTGCAGTTACAATAATTTAAATTAATAGTTATCCTAAAAGTAAACTTATAAATTTCAATTGTGCTTATTAAAAAACATTTATTAAGATCCTATAAAAATTTGAAATAATTATTTTATTAATAAGTGCAATATGGTTACACTGGTATAAAATGTGACACCAAAGAATTTTTCTTAAACTGTATGTATTTATTTTATACATTGAAAGTCATTTTTAATAATAAGTGTATTAATAATAGTTTTGTGTTACTGGGTATAATATAGTCAATTAATTACAAATGTTTTCTTGTGATTTATTCCTTCATTATTGAGTTTCCAGATTAAGGGGATCAAAAGCTATTCCTGATGTTCCTAAAAGTGCACGTTTAGCACTTTTTCCACTTTCTATAAGCCCCGATTGCTCGCAGGCGTATTTGTATTGGTTCAAACTTTAGGGTTCTCCATTGTGTCCTTTGTGTAAGCAAGTTCAAATTTTTGTCACTGACCATCTTAATACGTGCCCTGCACTTCTATTTTTAATATTTCAGAAGTATTGGAAGATCAGAGAACTAATGGCGTCATAGCCAATTTTTTGAGCAATTGTGGTAAATAAATTATTATTATTTTTTATGTTATTAAAAGAATTAAGCCCTATATGATTTTTATTCATTAACAATTTTTCAGCCTTGTTTGTAACAAGGGATATTCTTGATCAATGGATCAATTAATCGAGAATATTTCTTGTTACAAACAAGGCTAAATCAAAATTACTAAATTAAAACATGTAACAAAGTAACATTTCAACAACTGTATTTGTAATTATCCAATAAATTTCCTGAATAAAATTACCATTTTCTAATTTTTAAAATTATCTAAAATAAAAATGAAACATTTAACTCGAAATTATTTTTGATTATCGACCTGCAGATAAATCAAAATAATTCCATCCTTGTGTGTGACGTAAAGCAATTCCAGAAATTAATCAAAGTAATCAAAACAGACTTTTATTTCCTTGAGAACATTAATTATGCTGACATTATCATTCCTTTACGGATAAGGAGTCTAAAAGTTACAGTTACCATTCAATAGAATCACCCATATTTAAATATTAACTTCATTGGTATGGCCAGAAATATATTTTTTTAACAAGATTTTTGAATTTACTTTCTCTAGTTTTGCAAATAATGTTTATTTTTTTATGATATAAAAATTAGTTTTTTATTTCCAATTTTCTTAGCTTCTTAGGAGAATTTTATAAAAATGTAAATGGTTTAATATTTTCAAAAACAGTCATCACGTAGTTACAGTTACTGTATTTTGAAAATACATATATTTTTTCCAGACTTTAGAAACACAATTCTCTAATTTTTCTGTTTAATAATCTATTTAATTAATATATCTGTTTTGTAAGAAGTCTGGAATATTCATTCTTTAAATCGCAATTATGTGAAATACTTGAGAATGAAAAGCATAGTAATTTTATCATGTAATTATGAAATAAATAATTAAATCATATCAAACCATTAGTATTTTCTAATCTGTTTCCAAAGTTCACATTTTCCTTATAACTTATTTTCTTTTTAGGAAAGGAAATTATATTGTACGTCATGATTTCATTTTTATTTTTGTTTATCATTTTGCTTATAATTGTTTATCACCTTTATTTTAGCTATCTCCATGACAATCGCTGTAAGGTAAGTCCAAGGCTTCCTACTTAGAATAATGAGCGCCGCCTTGCATAAATTGCCCCTGATGCAATAAAAGTCGACTTCATAAGCACATAATCCCAAAGTAGTAAAATTTATCGGAGAATCGGTATTAAAAAACAAAGATTAATTGTGAACCTGATACAATATTACAATGAATAAAAAAGCCCATTAATTATAGGGTAAACAAGAAAGTTCTTGCCGTTTTCATGTTGCCATTGAATGAAGTGAGAATAAGTATGCAAATTAGTGTATGATATAGTTGAGACATCAGTCAGCAGTGAAGGGGGGGCAAGGGGTCTATCGTGCCACTTTGAGAGGGGCACCAAATAGCAGTTGCGAAAATTGTTTCAGAAAAAGTTTATTTCTTTTTAGTTGTGTGAAATATCAATTTTATTCGGAGAAATATACTTTAAATTTAATAATTATTTTCTCCTGTTGAAGAGCTTGCCATACATGTGAAACTGTTCCTATTTTAATATTTCCATATTAATAAGTTAGTATAGTTTAGTTCGCGTATTAAAAAGTGTGTTTTTTTAATCACGTTTTCCATTATCATTTCTCACAATTTTTTATACTTTGCTCAAGATTTGTGGTCCATTATCATTATTTTGTATGGTAGATCTTGTACATGTAATGATTGAAGTATGTTAAATTTTTTTGTGATAAAAATTCTGAAATATAAATTATATTGGGTAGCTTCCTTTTTATGCATTTGATGTGTTTTCAGTTTCAGCTTATTTACCAAATAATATGTGTTGATGTTATATCTCTTGATTTACGAATCAATAATTTAGGGAGATACCAAAAAGGTAAGCTAATGATCTAACTTGTAGCTAATTTGATGTACTAAATGCAGCAAGATTCACCATGTTCTTTAGAATTCTAATTTTTTACAAGGTGTCTAAATCAAGTTGCAAACCTATGAAAAATTGTAACATTGATTAAGCAAATAAATCTTTTCTGCTAAAAATACAAGAAAACAAGATATCTAATGAATATTACATCGACTGACAATACATCATTAGGAACTCGCATGATGTTATTTATCATTTAGGAATTCAAAACAATTTTGTAGAAATTTTGATGTTCTAAAATATTATTTGACTTGATATTGTTTATAGTTGTAATATAAAGCATTTTATTTAATAAACAATATTTTCTCTTATAAATAAAAAATGTTAAGCTTTAATCTCATTTTGGCTAAAATAAAAATAAAAAACACTCTTTAAAAACGACATTTCATAAAACTGAAATATTATTAATAAAAACTTGTCAAATTATAATTAAAACACAAGTGTGTGAAAATTTTTCTTTAAAGGTTCTTAAAATTTGCATTTTTTAATAATCAATGGAAAAAGTATAAAACCTACAAAAAATTTCATTTCAAATAAAATAATGGATGTGTGTAAAGTATTTCATTTCTGAATTCTTAATAATTTACTTTACAATTATTATTATAAATATATAAGTTACGCCATATTCTTATGACTGAAATTTGGAATAGACAACAATTATATGATAAAGGAATTATAGTACCAAAAATTTTGTCAAGTAAATAAACTATATCTCGGAGTTTATTCTTTTGCGAAGCTTTTTAATTATAAGTTCCTTATACTAGCATGGTTGTGTTCAATAAAATCAGAGAATACTATAATAGGCATTTAAATATTATATATATATATATTCGCGACAAAGCTTAGGGCTTCAGTGAAGCTAAATCTGGATGATATAGTGAATCTGTAGAAAACTTCATTTTAAAGAATAATACTCATATTATAAATAATGTTGCATAAAAAATTCTAATGATTTTGATTATGAATTTTTTCACTTGCTGATTAAATTAATTTCACTTGTGCCCTGTCCTTATCAAATAAAGAATGGACCCAACAATGAAAAAACTAAAAATGTTAGAAGAATCAAATTACTTGAGGATATTGATTTTTATAACCATTTCATTTACTACAAATAATTAAATGCATCAGAAAAATAAGGAACATAAAACGTAACTGTAAGATATTATTGAGATTTAAAACTTCTGGGAGAAATTCTTGTATATCGTCCCAGAGAAAATTTACCTCAAGCTTTGTTGTAACCTTTCAGTCTACTGTCGCGTTATATTCGTGAAAAAATTCGCGTTGAAATGTATTTCTCATTAGCGGCCCTCTTTGTCCAAAAATGTTTGTGTTCAGCAACAGACTGACCCTTACAGTAGATAATAATTTTGTTTTTCAAGATAGCACTACAATATCCAATCAAGGGAATTGTGGTCCTGGAATCGAAATACGATATATAGAATGCTGGAAATAGAAAAGTAATTACTTCCAAATGCTAGAAAAATTCATAATTTCCTTTTATTTTAACTGCTTACCCGGTTAGAATATCATCATTTCACACTCACAAATTTTCGTCTTTAGGGTTATTTCGTTAAAACCTTCGTTGGAAATGTTGACTTCTGAGTAAATTTTATATATTTTCTGTCTACATCTTTTTTACACTTTGCTTATTTAGCAGATTTTTTAGCCATTATGAATATTTATCTACCAACATGAAATTTAAAATCAAATTGATTATTTAAAATTATTTATTAATAATTAATTTGATTTTAAAATCAAAGAATCAATTTTAAATAAAAATATTTAAAATTAAAGATTTTCAAAAATAATTTTTATCTGACTTGTAATTCTGTCGCCTTTTTATATTAATACCTTATTAATTCTGTCGCCTTTTTATATTAATACCTTATGTTGAAAAATTCTTTTTTGGAAAGTTAAAAGATCTAATGTATTAAAAAAATTTTTATATGTGTACACTTAAAATGTTTCTTGATAATTAATCTTTAATAACTTTATATTTCAGTTTATATAATGAATGCATGTTTAGCTTAGAAATCATTTTAAAGGAATATAATGAAAGTTAAAATTATTATGCTTTGTAAAAAGCTACAGATTAATAATATTTTTGAGTGTTATAAAATGATTCAGAAAAAAATAAGTTCTTTTTTTAATATGAATTAGCTGTTATTTTCATTAAAAAATATTTTTTAAAGTCACAAGAAAGTCTTATTAAACATATTAAAAATAAATTGAAAATTTATTTTTAATTTCAGAGAGAAATGTTTTCAGAGTAAAATCATAAGATAGTGTGACGGTATAAGTGACTAATCCGGCAGTTATGTATTTACAGGTGTAAACTTACTTTCACTTCAGTTGCCTTGCAAAAATTATTAAATGGAAGAATATATTCAGAGTTTAAATCCCAATCCTGTTATAATTCGATTACCTTACTCAGACATAGATTTTATTTTAGCTTTAATGTCATAAGAACCATTATTCATAATAGGAATTATCTTTGTATCGTTTTTAATTTCAAAAACAAAATCGAAATTTTTTTCTGCTATTAATGCAAGATCGTTTTTCCCCATCTTCTGTTTTCGTCTGAATACAATTTACATTTTTTCTATTATAAGTTGTCCTTCTGTTTTGAGCTTTATTTGTTGGTGCTTCGATACGACTTCCGCTTCAGAAAACGGTATACTATTCAAATACCAGCTGTTCAATTTGGGCTCGATATGTGTTTTGTCTAGACATTTCTTTCATCAGTTAGGTCCACCGTCATAGTATTGTCATTTGCAAACGATCAATACCTCAAGTGCAGTGCTAACGCAGTTTGTTTTTAATTCCAGATGACTCTTTAAGAGTGAAAACAGATGTTACAGAATCCAAACAATTCTCTCATTAACGAAATCATATTTTTTAATTGGTTTAGAATCCACTTAAATCGTTTGCCCCGGTCTAATTAGTCCTCGACTGAAAAAGATGACCGTTTAAAGACAAACAAACGAACTTAGAATTATACGTTTTTGTGTGTTTATTTCGTAAAAAGTTTTAAAGGGGAAATGTTTTCAACATTCACTGTCACACTGTTTTTAACTTTGTTTTTCGAACAATGCCGTTGGATATATGCCTATTCTCACCACAATTTCTACACAATAAGCTTTATCTTTCTTTTGGACAGTCCTTAGAAATATGACCATATTTATTACAATTAAAATATTTAGATATCACTGCGAGAGTTAAGATTCGAGTTTCATTTTTCTTTCGAATAAAAATACACATTCTGGGAAAATCTTTTAAATTTGCGGTTTTCTCTTACTTTATTTTTTAATTATTTTTTTATAACAGCGATCATTAACTTTGTTTACATAATTATCTAATAAGTTATTTTTTCAATAAATATAGCGTTCTTGTTTTCAACTCAATAATACCTTTTTTTATTGTTGTTTTTACTGTTATCATGTGCCAGCTAGGCTGGCAATATGAAGTGAGCAGCTCCAATTTTCCAACACTAAACTGTAATTTCCTATACTTTCTCAGTACACATATGCCATAGGCTCCCGTGTATAGGATAGGCAACCATTCACAACCCATTCATACAAAGAAAAAGATAAGAGAGAGAGAAAGTACATCCATGCCCGGACTGGGATTCGAACCCATGACCTCTCTATTAACAGTCAGGCACACTGATTACTAGATAAGGTGTATAGCTAGTGACTTTATATTATATGTACTTATAAACAACTTATAAGATACATAAAATGTTTATACAATTCAAAAATTTGCTTGAAATTAATTACAGATTTTAGTAGAGATAATAATCTCTACTAAAATTTGCTCAAATAAAATTGAAATTAGTTGATAAATAATTAGTTAATAAATAGAAAAGAGATGAGAAATAAACTGCAATAAAATATCAAACATCTTACAATCGCTCCACCAAATCTCATAAATCACAAACATAAGAATATGACAAAGAAATAAAAATTTTCCATTCATAAGTAGGTGCTGAGATAAAACTGTGCTTGGGTAACATCAAGTACGTAATGAAATTCAAAATTTTGTTTTACAAATGAACGGATGTTATTTATCGCTCTCTGATCATTTTTTGCATTCGAAGGCTAATTAAGACTGATACATGCAGTTTAAAGTTGATTCTAAACCACTGCAGATAAGACGAACGAGACCTTAATTAAACTTTAGGATCGTTGAGCAGAAGGCTCGAGTCCGCCGCTTCCTCAGCATTAAAGAAGGAAGAGAGATAAATGCAGCTAAAAAACTATTTTTTTTCCAATCGTTGACTTTTTTTTTTTTTTTTGAAAAGTGTTGATATTTATTCAAACAATTGGCCCTATGGAATTTTCCCTCTCGATATTCTAGTAGCGAGAGGAAAAAGTACATATTTAATTATTGCAATTTATAATATGTACTTTTTTAAAGTCTCCCCCATAGCGCCTCCTTTTCACAAATCAGTGGCAGTTAGATTTTTGTCATATGTTTTCTTCTCCCATTTTCGTCTACTTCTGCAAAAATGGGATTATTTTCAATTGTGATTTTTAACTGATTGTAGTTGTAGAATATTTTAATTTGGAATTATATTGAAATAAATGAAAACAAAAAAGTTTTTGTATTATTATGAATGTTAATATAATTTTTTTAGGAAAGCAAACAGGTTTAATTACTTTAAATTTTTTTTTCTGATTTTCCTCAGGTTTTCATGAATGTGTTTAAAAATTTAATATTTATTTTTTCGTACATTACTTTAAAAGTAAAAAGTAAAACTGCTCAAAAAATCTTCAAAAACTAACTGCAAATATACTTAGAAAAATGCACCATTTTTTAATAATTTTCTTTTAGTTGTTGTAAATAACATACTATCCAAATAACTTTACAAAGTATTAGAAAACATCTCCTTCCATTTCTTTTAGGTACAAACATTACAGGTAATAAGCCATATTTATCGCTTGTGACTAAAAATTTTCCCAAAATTCTCAGTTTGAAAGATATACAAGATGACTTCTTCCGTTGGTGGACTTCGGTATTTTCAGCTTTCGTTGGTGACGCAGCTGAACCAACGCAAATAGCTGAAACTTTTCAACTGTAACAACATTTGTTTTGATTAAGAGACACCAATTCCAATTTTCCTACAAAATGTCATTTTTATTTCAATTTAATATGTAGAAAAGCAATAATTATTTTAATACCTCTTCACATTATATAAGGAAATATATTTTTTGTTGTGTTGTAGTTTGGAGTAAAATACACTGTTTTTGATATAAAGTTCACTGTGGATTCTGACTTTAAATAAAAAGGTAATATATTGAAGCATGTGTTAAGAGGTTTGTTAAACTGTCAGCAACAGCATATATTGCAGTTCGTGTAAAAAAATTAAATTGAAATAAATAACTGTTTGAATAGTTAGTCAGTTTATTTCCTGTCTCTTTTTCCTGTTCCGAGAAAAGTCATACTTGCAAACACTTTGTATGATAAGGCATGGAAAAAAGAGATATTCAAGGATCGAATTTGACTACGATTGAAAACTCGAGTTTCATTTGGCAGAAACGAGAGCATACCTAATTAGCATAATATCTGTGCTGTTAACACTTAAAATAGTTCCACCAATCACGTTTCTCGGTTCCTCTACGTAGTGGACTGACAAGTTTATATAAACTAATTGAAAAATCTGCGAAGTATAGATAGATTATAGCTTGTTGTCACTTAACAGTTTTTGATATGCTATTTTTCTGTATGATAAATTATATTATTTTCTTATTATAATTTTTTTATTTCACAAGTTGTGAATAAACTTTAATTATTATCTTAATTTATATTCACTAGTAGTGAGAAAGAATTTTTTATTTTCCTGTAAAGTTTACAGTTTATTTTTTCCCAAGAGTGGAACCTTTAATGTTAATTTTTAAATTTTAATTTGGATTTCATTGTATATATATTTTGAAGTAAGTTATCTTTCAATTGCATTTAATAACATGAATATTATAATTGTGAAATATTGTAACGATACTAAAACTTAGCTTCTAAATATTAAAAGTGTTTTATTAAAAAAAAATCAATTGAATTATTCTACGAAAATTTATGATTTTAAGAAGTTCATAATTACATTTCAGGTTTAATATAAGAAATTAAATGACTGCTTTTTATAAATTATGTTTTTCTTATGTTTTTAAACCTCAAATTATTGGTACAGTTTTTAAACCATTGTATTATAAAAATTAATTGGAAGTTATAAAACATTAATTTCTAATTAGTTTCCCAAATTTTCAAAAATTAAATGAAAATATATTTTTTTAAATTAGTTAATTTTTAATTTTTATGCTATGCAAATCTCTTAACATTGCTCAAATCTTTTCAATTTTCTGAAATATAAAATTGTCCTATATTCAATTCGTAAAAACTTTGTGTTAACCATAATCTTTCTAGTAGTCAGAAAAATATTTTTACTAAATATTATCATTGTAAAGAAAACAGTAAATATTATGTGTTTTGTATAATAAGTATTACATTAGTAAAAGAATTAAGTAAAAAACTGTATTAAGAACTTAAAATACCTTAATCTTGAATTTTTCGTTTAAAAGTTAAATTTGTCGTTTAAAAGAAGCGAAAGGGGGAAATGAACTCAATATTTAGTGATTAAGAACTTATTCTACTTAAAATTTGGTACAATTGTTTAGCGTTTCAGGACTAAAATTGTTTTTTTATAAAACATATTCCGTAAAATAAAACCATACTGAGAGTAGACTTGCACTCGTGAGGAATAATATTACGATATATACTAAAATTTAAATACCTCAATCTGTTATATTTGATTTATGAAAAAAAGTAATCTGTATCGTATATTGATAATTCAACATTTTTGGAAGAATTACATTGAAAATATACAACTGCTTAGCTGTGATTATTTAATCAGAGGAATCAAACTAAAAATTTTAATTCATATTACCGAAATTTTGAATTAAAAATTTTAAAGTACAATTTATTAGTTTTTTAAATATGGTTATAAACAAATGGCTATTCAGTACTAAATTTAAATAATTAACATACATTATGAAATCTAATTCTTTTATTGTAATCAGTGTAAGTCTGTTTTTGCTTAGATTTCATTTAAATTTGGTTGAGTTCTAAATGTCTAAAAATGCTATTATCGATTCTTATAAATGAAAACTTGTTTCGTAATGGTTGATTTCAGAAGTTTAAGAAAATTGGAATAATTTATTTTAATCTGTAGTTGTAAGCTTCTATGAAGGCTGTTTTCTGATAAAAAGTAGTTACACACTCATTAAACTTTGAAGGTTATTTGTGGATGACTTTCTAAAAGTATTCTTAAACACACAAGATGTGTTTCAATTTTATCTAGTTTTCAAAAATATTTAGTTATTTTATTTCTAACAATAGTTCTTTAATTTTATTTTCCTAACATATTTAAATTTACGCAAAAAATTTGCACTTGTTTGTATAATTTTAAATAATATGGATTTTTAGTGAATATGTATGATTTAACTTGAAGAGCTAGGCCAACACCGATAATTTTTTTCTTAACCTATGTTAGCAAAATAGCTACTTAAAAATTTATTAATTTTTGCTACTTAAGAGACTAATCTTATTCTTAAAAAAAGCTGTAAAAATTTCTTAAAGCAATCAAAAGATTGACCTATAATTTTTTATAGTGTTCTGAAATGTAATAAAATTTGATCTGAAAACAAAAAATTGTTAAAATTATTCTAAGTAGCTATAGAAAAAATTTAAATTTTTAAAAATAAAAAATCATATTTAAATTTTAAAAGTAAAAAAATGAATAAAAAATGAATTTTGAAAAGGTTGCTCTAAAATTACTCCAATTGTTTAACAACTAATCTGTAATATATTAAAGTTTTACATTGAATTTACATTAAATATCATTTTGGCTCTTAAAACTAAATTCCTTTTAATTCAATGCTTTTTCTCATGGATTAAAACCATATTGAGTATGTACGATGTCCCTTAAGTCCGTATTTAAAAATGTGAAAACTACAATGAATTCAATTCTCTATTCAGATGCGATAGATTGAGCACTTTTTATATTTCCTTGTGCTTCGGAGTAAAACTGATTTCCTTTAAAGAAATCGTTATCCAATACGAAGGGTTTCATTACGAAAAACTAACACTGAAAATTTTCTCCCTATATAAACTCTAAATTAGTAAATTTTAGTTTAGAAAGAGCCTTGTTTGTAAACTAATTAAATTCTATTGAACTGTATAACTTAAGTATTTTAAAATTACATTAAAAGCTAGATACAAAAATGCAAGTAGTGAAGTCAGAGGCTTAGAAAATTTATAAGAAATCCCAATTTCAGTACTTCAGATTTCTGCAAATCTTCTGAAGAAAGTTTTGTGGAATACAAAAAGTAAAATCTCGAGTTTAAGAAATGGAAAATAAGCCAAAGTTATACTCGAATGTTTAATTTGCTGATTTAATTTTTGGAATCTAATGAAATAATGACTTGGAAAAATTAATTTAATCCCCAAGCAAGTTATTTTGAAGAGTAAAGTTTGGAGGCATGTAAGATTTATAGTGGGGCGTATATTTATGTAAGAAATATTGAACTTTATATTTGTGATGAAATGAATTATGGCCGAGCTGGCAGCCGAATGGTTAGCGCTCTTGCCTTCGGTTCAACAGTTCGTGGGTTCGAATCCCATCTTGGGCATGGATGTTTGTAGTGGTTCGGAATCCACTTTAAACCGTAAGTCCCGGTCTAATTAGCCCTCGTGTGCAAAAAAATGACCGTTGAGCGACAGACAAACCAAACAAACCAAACCAAATGAATTATGTTCTGTTTTAAGAAATACTAAATAAACGTTTCTAAATTTGGTTACACAATTTTTTTAAAAATGAAAATAAGTAGTCAAAGAGAACAGCTCATTACGTACATCTTCAGTATTTGGTGTCTATATTGCACCAATTTATTTAAAAAGTACTTCAATAGCATTAAGCGTAGCTAAGCTAGTAACCGAATGATTATTGTCATAATTCGTGGGTTCGAATCCTTCCTTGGGCATAGATAGTTGTAGTGGTTCAGACGGAATCCGCTTTAAACCCTAGCTCCCGGTCTAATTAGCCTTTGGGAAAAAATTATCTTTGAGTTGCAAACTAAACTTAACTAAGCGTAATAGAACCCATTTAAACAGAACTAGAGACTAAAATTCAAAAAGAGGAAAATCAATAAAGACTTATTTTAAAACAACAGTTGGCGAATAGAGAAGCTTTGATGTAACAAAAGAATCTAGTGAAAAGTTCGCTCAGAAGTCTAAAAGCTATTTTAACTTAGGCTTATTGAATGTATTTATGTATTTACAAAGATTGCAATATTTATTTTGTTGGTAATCCTTAATTTTAAAGTGTATTATACTTTTTATGGCATACTTATGTTTTCTTTTTTGTTTAATATTTTTCATAAAAATAAAGTTGAGTTTAAAATGTATGTATTTTTAAAATAATTATTTAAAAGTGTTTTGGTAATCACTAATTTTTATTATTACTTACATCTATGATGCAATTCCTAAGTGTACGAGAACTTTCGAAACCAGTGTAGATGAGTCTTTCATTCAGCTTTTGAGCTGAGAACGTACGACAGCTCAGCTGAGAATGAATGAATCAGTCGAATTCCACCTCGGGTGTGGATGTTTGTAGCATTTCAAAAAGTGATATTTTTTGTTTTGAAATTAAATTTGGATTCAACTACGAACAGAAGACTAAAAAATCAAAATGTACATCTCACTGCGAAGTAACATTTTTTTTGAAAAACGAAGTCTTTTTTACTCAGTTAATTAAAAAACATCAATATTTAAAATAAAAATTGGAAAAAAGAAAATATTATACCTCGCGATTCTCCTTAAAGAAATATAGTATTAATGTTTGCCTTTCGTTTGCATGCTTTTAACTGATATTTTTTTCAAGTATAATTTGGTTGTTGATGTTGCCAAAATCAAGTAGTAACTGATATTCATCCGTTTATAATGTAAGAAGAATGAAATTAAGAATAACTTCGAACTTCCCTCTTAAAGTTTTCTTTTATAAAGTTGTTTCTATTTGAAATAAAAGTTTTATTCCTTCATGGATTTTTGCAATTTAGATTTAAAAATTTCAGCGTTTGGTAGATAATTATTTTTAAGTCAAAATAGATTGAGAGCGCTTATAAGAAACGATACTGTTAATTTTTGGTGCTGATAATTTAAGGGTTTGCAGGTGATAGTTGTGACCCTTGTTTTGTCTCCGTTAAAATTAAACAATTTGAAAGCGGACGATGAAAAGAAAATCAACCGATTTTAGAAAGTTTGCAGAGTAAGGAGCAGCTGAATTGTTTTTAATTGGCAATTATATGAAATGTTTATAATTTTGAGGATTAACAAATGGAAAATGAAAATTTTATTTATCTTTTAATTTCTTTGCGGCATGAATGTCTGTGTCTCTTCAATTATTGGAGTATTATGTTTTGCGTAGAAAAAATATGCAAACATACATCCTCCTATAATTTTTATTTCATGTTTTTTATCTTATAAACTTTTGAAAGGACTAATATTTTTATAAATCTATTACCAGATATTATACAAACCCAAAGTATGACTTTTTTATTCCAGATTTCTTCGCTATCACTGTTTTTAAGTGGTCATATTTAAAACACGAATAAAAAAATCCACACATCGCAGAGTTCTTAAAATTTATACCAGATAGTACTTCATAACAATGTTAAAATTGAATACCATATTTCACTGTTTCCTTTTAGATATAACACGATATTTAGCTCGGGCATTCTTCAGATATTTCGCAGCTATAAGCAGAAGACAGTGACAGATTCTGTTTATTAATGATACTACTTTCTAATAATTTACAGAAATATATTTATCAGAAATATTATATATTATAACATGAACACAAAGATATAAAAAATTCTGTAAATATTTTGTAAACTCTAATATATACAATGCAAATTTCTATAGTTTTGTAAATAATAATTCTCTAAGCTATACATAAAATGTTTAATTTATTATAAATATGTATTAAAAAATTAAATTCTGTAAATATGACTAAGATATATCATTTAGAAACATACACTGTTCTCCAAAAATTAAGGAACACGTTTTTCGCGGCCTATCATAAAAAAATACCCTAATATTAAATTTCTTCGTTATATAAATGATAAAAACGAACCTATATAAGTTTACACAAAAACGCTAGCTACCATTTCTTTTGATTAAGAATACGAATGAGAAAGAAAAATCTGCAAACATCAAGCTTTGTAATTTGCTTGTAACTTTTGATTTTTAAACTTTGGACAGTTTCATTGACAATAGTCAGGGGGCTCCCAGAATATCTGAGCAAGCCATTTATCCGATCCGTTAAAATGCCGTGTGATCGGATGGATGGAAATGTCAGACCGACTGTTAAGAATCACAATCAATATATTCAACTTGATTGTGTTCACTGTTTCTGTAATTCCTTAATTGTTTATTTTTCATGCTAGCTCCAAAGTAGACGTTATGTGGATATTCATTGTTTCCACTCTTTGCATACAATATTAATTAACGCATATGTTTAACTCTTAAAGGCTAATGTATCTTTGAAAAGAATTAATCGCGAATGATAAAGTTTTTTATCTTATTTTTATCTTTTTTGTAAACTAAGGTTATCGAATTTTGCCACGAAAATAATCCGAGAATATCATTCTGCATTCTTTCATATTATTTACAGACGTTTCTTTCATATTATTTACATATGTTTCAGACGGCCATCGATTGTTTAGCGCTCTAGTTCACATTGGTCAGGAGTTCGATTCCCGCTTAAATGTTTAACATTTGTAATAATTCACAATTGATCTAAAAATGGACTTAAATGAAATAATTTCACTCTTAACATTTTCTCAATCATATGTTATTTAAGCTAAATCCAATTTATTCAATTTTTATCTCAAAACTTAATTTTAAATAATTCAATTAATTTTTACCGATGGTGTCGTAACGCTCAACTGTTATTTCTTTCTGACAAGGGTTAACCGGAACTTAAAAGCTTAAGGTAAAATCCAATGCTCTAAAATGACCGATATATAAACAAGTCAAACCAAAATTTTCAAGTAATCAGGATGAACATTTCATGTCTCGCATTGCACACATTGAAAGACGAATTGGTTCCCATTCCCTCCATTTTACTAGAAAGAAACTAGAAATGTCTTAACAGTGAATGGGGTTGAATGCGTCACCTCTTACTTTGAAAAAACATTGCCTTACAACTATATCGCGGTGAATGTTTTGATTGGCACCATTGTTATATTGAAAAAATTATTCTTATTTTTAAACAGTTCTAATGATACCTTAGTTTTTCATTATAAGTTTTATCGATGTTCATGGCGTTGTGGTAAATGTAGAGGTAAATCAAATCTCTCTTCAGAACGAAATGCCCCGAGTTCGATTCCAGCCACTATTGTACAAAGGGAAATGGAGGGGGTTTATTCCTACCTCTTGTATGGGTAGGTTTTTTGGGATGGGTGCTTGACAATTTTCCGGGCATCTCTTCTTGTGACACGTGAATAAGGCTCACTATGTATAAAAAGCATTCAAAAAAACAAATCGGTGATTTTAAGAGCCATTACAACCGCCTAAAAGGGTTGAGTATTAAAGTTCTATCAATGTTATTTTATTTATCGTTAATTCTGCAATCAGCTTTTACATACTAAGTATAAGTGAACTGGAGACTAAATTATATTTCTATTATTAAAAAACATTAATTTTATAAATAATGCATAATTAGATTAGTAAGCAAATTCACAATTTTGAATTATTAAAATTTTTGAAAATGTTTTTTTTTTGTAAAATTTGTTATTTGCTTAAAAATTTGTAATATAAAAATTATCTTCCATGATCGCTCTTAATTATGAATCGTAGTAAAAGAATAATGTTGATAGCTCTTTTTCTTTACCATAATCCTCCCGTAGATAAATCTTATTAACACGACCCATGTTTCAACTCGGATAATGTACAAAAAATATATAATTTTTTATCAAATCGGTATTAATTTGAAAATTAATCTTTCGTTTTGCTTTTAGCTTTGACGGCGCTTAGAAATTCTATATGAAAGATTTTTTTATGTAGGAATTCTCTTTTTTACCATAGAGTATTTTAACATAAACGAGTTTAGAAAATGTTGGATTGGATGAAATGAATTCATTTTTAATTTGTTTTAAATATATGAAAATTAAGATGTCGATCAATTCTAATTAAAAAATTTCACCTGGCACTATGTTGACGTTCAAAATTTCCAGACACAATATCACCAGCTGCTTTTAAAACTTTGTGGCGAATCAGAGCTCGCCGAATGTCGCCATTGGCTCCGAAAGTTTGAATTATAAAATCCGAAGCCAGTCTATTTCTCATTGCTTATTTTGGAATTGAAGTCGCTAGGTTTTCCTAACGTTATCGTTCTGTCATTTGAAAATCATTAAATATTAATTTATCTAAAAAAATTCTCTAAGTGAATTTACCCTGTGAATAGGTAAGTAACTACTTTATTTAACATGTGTTATTTTGATTGCTAATAAAAAGTGTTTTAATATGAAATTGAAAGTTAAGGGAAAAAATGATAGTGACATTTTTTCAAAAATGGAGATTTCAGCGATTGTTTTTAGTTTATTGATTTCCGTAACAATTAAAATAAAAAGAAATTCAAATAATTTTTAATCAAATTTAAGAATGAAATGCATAATCATACTTTTCGAACAATTAAATTTCAGTAGAAATTTGTTACTTATGTAGGTAATAAATCCTTGAAATGTATCTAAATTTGAACACAATAGAATTGTTTTTATTTTGTGTGCATTATTGTTAAATTCTTCTAAGAATGAACTACTTCTAAGAATGTTAATTTATAAATAATTGATTATTTAAAACTTTTTAAGTCCTGCTTATGTTATTAAATATATTTAGAATTGCACTTTAATTATAACGGTTTAGAAGAATATATTTTACTTTAAATTAAATAATTTAAGTAGAGTGAAAATTTTTTGTGTGATAATTAAATCTTCGATAAAAGAACTTTTCCATTTTTAAAAATCAGCGTAAACAAGCATTAAACATATTTTTTTAGTTATCTTTGAAATGTGAAAAAACTTCAAAGAATATTTCAATTTTATATTTCGTAATTGAAAAATGCCTGTATAAAAATTTAAGAATTATATATATATATAAACTTTTTTATAATGTCATAACTTTGTACATTTAAATGTTCATCATGAAAACAAGAATTTTTATGACCGAGAAAATAATCTTACAAGTATTAAGTTTTTAAAGCAATCACAAAACTTCTGAAATAATATGAATCGTGAACTATTTCAATTTATTACACTTCAAATTTAGAATGTTTAACAAAAGAATGTATAATCTGATCTCTTCTTCACATAAGTTAGATTGCGATGGCATGCATGCATATTTGTCTATCGGAATTGGATTATTGATATCAGCGAAGAGAGAAACGATGTTATTTTTTATTTTCCATTAAAAGTATTAATTTGTACTTTTATTCCATTTTAACGATTTAGTTATTTATGTTTTTAATGTTAGATTATATTTGATAGTGAAAACCTACCTTAATCTTCTTGGTTTAAAGAGGACCGTTTATATAATTTTGAATACTTTATTTTGTTTTATTAGTAATTTCATTTCAAATTCCATGAATGAATTCATGCCTTATGAAATAAGTGATTGAGCATTTTCACAAGCGAATCTCTTTCTAGGATTAAGTCTTCAATTATTGAGTTCTTTTATAAAATTTAAATATTACATATGTTTAATAATTGTATCGGGATTTATTTGTATGCATCTACAAATTTTATATCATACTTCTGACGTCAGTATTTATCTAACATAGGACTTATATTTAACATATCAGCAATAAATTGAAAGTGAACCCGATCTGAATGATTTTGACAATTGAAAGAAGTAACATAAACTTAACTTCCTTTGTACTAAAGTAAGTGTTCATAAAATGAATTAAAAATGCTTATATATATATAATATACATACATATATATATATATATGGTGTTTTTAATGAAAGAACAAATAATCAACCCCTATTTTTCCAAGTTTTTAAAAAATAAACGTTAATGATAAATTTTACTGCAAACAAGTGCTTATGTGAAAGCAAGCTTTTGTGTAATGTCAAGGACAGTGTTGGTTGAATCCCCTTAAAATATTTAAATTTGATGAAAAAATTCAAATAACT
Organism: Latrodectus hesperus; assembly: GCA_037975125.1. NCBI lineage: Eukaryota > Metazoa > Arthropoda > Arachnida > Araneae > Theridiidae > Latrodectus > Latrodectus hesperus. Next base: position 18,405 of record JAJQOW010000464.1, on the reverse strand, counting down.
GCTATCCCTTTGTTAGTTTACGTTAACATAAGAGTGTCTTGCAATATCAACTTCGTTATAAAGTAGACTTCGATCCGTTTGTAAGTCTTTGTACCATATGGGATAGTGATGGATTCCAGTTGCACAAGGTGTGATTGCTTGATGAAAGTTTAATTTGTTTATCACTTAATGGTAATATTTTTTACTCATGTCGGCTATAATTTGACCTAGAACTTCAGTTTAATGTGGATTCCAACCCACGAACCTAAGAGCTCTGACCATTCATTTGCTTTACTTATCAACTGACTTTGACAAAAATAAGCTGATACTTCAGTTCAATAACTGTAAGGTAGCCAGCTCGCCAAAACCTATAGACGATATAAATACGAAAGGCATATGGGAAAAAATCCGTTCCACTAGTAAAACTGACAAAAATTCTGGTAAATTAATATTACATTGTTGCATATTGTTTCTGCATATTGAATAAAATCTAAAATTAAATATAAATAAACATAATGTAGCTTAAAATTGCTTTAAGAACGTCAAAAAGGTACTTAAATGAAAAAGCTAAAGATGAAAGAAAGTGAATACAAAGTTGCTATTAACTATTTTACTAACTGCTAAAGCCGAAAAAAATGCTGAAGCCGTAAATCTCTGGTTTCATATTGTTCCACGATAATTTTATTTTGTCATTTAGCTGCGCACCGTAATCTTTCGAAGTTCTGTATATGAACAACAAAATTAGGAAAAATCCGTAACTGTAAAAGTATCAAGTTTACATAAATTTTTGTTCTTGTTGCTGTTGTCTTGTGCCTGCTCGTTGTGCCAACAGTTTTGTGGTCTTGAGTGGCACCACTTTTCCAGCTGACCATATTTTAGTGTGAAGTGCGACATTCTCTGCACACACACGCCATAGATACTCATTTTTATGGTAGGCAACTATTCACAACCCATTCATACAAGAAAAGGACACAGATAGGAGAGAGAAATCGAACCTCCATGCTTGAACCGGGTCGAGCCCAGGACGTCCATATCTGCAGTTAGGCACGCTGACCACTAGACAGGGTGGTCGGATTATAAATTTTTGATATACAATAAAATCGTGGAACATTTTAATGGATCATTGAATGTTAATATGATATAACAGTTGACAGAGGCCAAGATTGATTGATGGCAAATAGAAATCAATGCAGATTATGTTGAAAAATCTCATCATAAATATTTGATATAAAAAAGTCCTTCCGCGTGATGTATGAACAACCTCAAATGATAGTACTATTTTTTAATATCAAACTTATGGAATTTCAAGGCATTTGTATTAAACTGGCTGTGATTTATCGGGTATGTGAATTTTTAGTTTTGTGACTGTTTTGACATCTTCAATTTATAGATCTATAAACTGGAAAACTGTTAATTCTGTATTTATTTTCTTAGTTTATTTAGAATTAACACATTATTTAATATAATAGTAAAATTTATAAAATAATATTGTAATTTGTTTATGCAACAATCGCAGAAACATTTTCTTTTAAATGTTATATTACATTAGAAACTCTCTTTTAAATGTTAAATTTATAGCTAAATAATAGCAATGAGTTATATTTGTTAAAGCATGTTACATTTATAAGCTTAAAGTTTTACTTATAAAAATTCTGTGCTACATAAAATGTAAATTGTCTTTTATCGAGTTCTAAGCATTAAAATAATAGAAATAGTATTTAAGAACGAGGTAAAAAAAAAAAGTGGTGAAATATTAAATTAATTTTTTTGTTGAAAATTTAACTTAAGCTTTGTTAATTGAATTCACTATTTAATAATGGCTGAAAATTGATCTTTTAAATCTGATAATTTTGTATTATATTTTTAATGTTTCAAACTCGAAGTTCATAATACCTGAACTTATTTTCCTAGAAAACTTTTATTTTCTGCACACGAATTTTCAGTCTTCCAATGTAATTCCGATCGGCGGTGTAGTATGAGAAGCTTTAATATATGTTGGCGGCAGACTCTGGGCAAATATTTTTTAAGATATCGGAAAAATAGTAAATATAATTTTTGAAAAATTTGCGTTCTGTGGAAAAGTAAAATATTGCTGGTGTGAGATAGGAACCAGTTTTCGAGTAAATATGCTTCGAAAACAGTTCTATACGTCATAGAATATGCGTCAAATGATCGATTATAGTTAGCATTGTAGAATGTAGGATAATATACAAACTGAACTTGAGATACTAAATTTAAACTTCCACTCCGTTTCAGAAATAACAAGTGCAGTTACACTTCAACTTTTTGAAACAAATTTATTCTAATGATTTAAAGTTTTGTCCATGCGCTATTGAAACCTATCCAATCAAATACCTTGCATGCATTACGCAATAATAGAGAAGGTTATGTAATGGAGTAAGGAAATTGGGAATTCATATTTTTCTCGCTAAATAAATTCTGCCTTATTAATATTATATGTCTGTATTTCTTATGTTTCATAAGTGAGACTTTTTATATCTGTGAATTCTGATTTTTAAATTTAACTTGTATTTATATTGGAGCAAGAAACTATTTTTAGTTTGGATTTAGTTTTTACTTTCTTCACAGTAAGTTCTAGTTTCTTGCATTTCTTTTAAAAGATTTAAGTGTATAAATTTCAGTTTTGAATTTCAGATAATTGCAGTTCATAAAAATTCAGTTTTTAGAATTACGAACTCTAACTTTTAGCATACAACTTAAGTTCAAACATAACGCGTATACTTAAAATATCTAGTATAAAATGCTCTCTGCCATGAATTTAAATTGTTATTTTTTTAATTTATTACCTTGAAAATCATCTAATTTATCAATAGTTTCTTCCAATGTCTTTAAAACTATTTACCAGATATTTAAACTTTCAATTTAGAATTTAAGATATTTTTCAATGTAAAGATTTTTAAATTTAAAAACTGATCACTTTAGATCAATTTCATTTTATATCAGAGAAACAATGCTAAATTTTTAATTGAAAGCAACTTCTAAAATATTCTCGATTGTGTTTCTATGCATTAGAATTTAGGACAAGGTAAATGCTGCTTGATCATTTTATAACTAAATAAATCTCATATCTTTTCTTTTAACATGAAAGGGTCATATAAGTATTTAATGGAAAAAATTATTTAAACTGTCGCGTTTATTTTCCGTGTTCTAATAGAAATTCATATGAAACATTTCAGTACTAATTAAATAGTTGAGTGGTATAAAATTAGATCTTAATTTTAATGGACATAGTTTGAATTAAAAATTACCATTCACTTGGTAAATTCGGAGTTGCCAATTATTTGAATAGTTTATTATCTTAAAGTTACCAAGTGCTTCAATTAAAATGCTATGCATAATAATTCCTACTAAATTTCATTTTATGAGTGTACTTTAAAAATCTAGTTTAAAGTATATATTTAAACACTAAATATTCATTAAACTTAATCGTCTTTATAATTTTAAAAACTGCGCTTGAAAATAAATTTGAAACTCGCACTTTAAATCTGAGAACACATTCTTAAAATTTGAGTTTTTCTGTCACTTTGATAGGCAGATGATTGTTGCGGTTCTATTTTAAACATGCACATCTGATAGCTTATGCTTTGGAATTTTCTCCATTGCAAAATACGATTATACCTTACCGGTGTAAAATTCTTTGAAAAGAAATAATAAAAGATGGATGTTAAAACTTCAAGAACTTTGTTATTCTGTACTATTTACTATCAATTTCAGTATTGAGTATATGCATTGATATTCTTCAGTAACTTAAAATTCCAGAATGGGAAATTTTATAGGAAATTTCTTGCTCTACAGTTTTAAAATAAAGTTGAATTTAGACTTGAAAATGATTAAAAAATTTGGGTTTTTTTCCCTCTAAAATTAGTATTTTTTAATGGGGGAAAATAGAATTATTAATTTGTTATAATTTTGGTCACGTATATATATATATACACATACATACATGAAACACATATGTACGTATAATGTGTGTGTTATAAATTTTAAACAAATTAAAGCGTTTATTGGATTATGAGTGTTTAATTTCAATTATCTCCTTTAAATAAAGACTGCTTATTACTATAGAAACGGCTTTTCCACAGATTTTAAACATATTTTAGGATTGTAGATCTATGTATTTCATAATGTAAATATTGACAAACTTACATTGAATAAAGTGAAATGTGTTAAATCTTTGTTATATATATACACACATACACCTTGTACTTTATATATTCATTTCCTGAGGTTTCCTTTAAAGTTATTTCTTTTAAAAAATTTTAGATTTGTTTTTAATATTTCTTTTAGGAATAAAACCAAGTTTTTAGATTGTTCAAATTTATTTTTACCAAAAGAAAGCATTAATTAAGAAAATTATAGCCTTTAAAAGAAACTGAATTGATAAATTTATTATATACGAACAGTAATACATTTGAAAATCTAAGCTAAAATGACAATAAAACATAATTATAGTAAAGCACTAAATGTCTTTACATAAAATGTATTTAAATAATGAACAATCAAGTAAATTGCTCACATCGTAATTCCTCCAAAATCTGACACTCAATTTATATAGAATGTAGATAAAAAAATTAAATCCTTTATCCTATAGTTGCATGATGTTGCCAACTTTGGCAGAATTTTATGGCAATACTGTGTGGTAGCTTTCAATGTAAATGTGCAGTAGTATCTTAGAATTGAAAAGTACAAGAAAACATTATGGTTTTTGATAACAGCAAAATTAAAAATTTTATAATATTTTAACTTGCTAACAATTAAAACAAAATTTATCAGACTTAATCTTGATACTACAGTATTCTAAATAACATTTCCACAAATCACAAATTTTTCTCCGGAAAAAAAATTCGACATTTGTTTCTAAGAGCAGCGAAGTAACTTTGGATTTTGGTTTCCTTCAAATTAACATCCATATTTGTAATTTTCTGTTATGCTCCTTTAAAAAAAATGAAGTAAGAGTTTCTATTTCATCGCTATTTAAATTATGTTCATACATATGCAAGTATTTTTATTCAATATGTCAACTATCTACAAACTCGCGACCAGGTTTTCATAAGACTTAAAAAATCACTTTTTAATGGCATTCAAAATGTAGTTATTTATAAAAATTGGGCCAATAGTCTGAGTGCAGATGTAATAATTGCTTAACTTGAATACTTCACCATGCACATCTGAAGCTATTTTAAAATAAAGAGTACAATAAAATCGTAAGGAATTCTAAGCTTATCAGACTTACAAGAATTATTTACATATTGACACTTCGGTCATCTGACAGATTACTTGGAGTACGAATATTAACTTTTAATTCAAACACAAATCCTTTTTTCAATATTACTAAATGTTGCCAATGATAAGTTGGGTAAACAGTTAACTCTAGACTATTTATGGATGTATGAAGATAATCACTTTATCACAACCAGTATGAAGAATTTATGCATTCCACAGTAATTGACCTAAATTGAAAAAAAAATACTTCAAACTTCTTTAATCAAAATATGTAAATCATTAATCAACAATGCATCAATTAAATAAGCTTATGTTTACACAAAATTCAAATTTTTTAAATAAACACACAAGTAACTTCCATTACTTAAATTGTTGTGAATACACTTACCTTCAATGAAGTCGAATAATAGTGTAGCTCTACTTTAGAACATGAATAACATTGGGAAGACTGCTGAGTACTTGCAGTTTTTGATATTTCTTTCTTTAAATGAAAAAATTCATGAATCCACAAAGAGAATTAAACATTTTTTCTAACAAAAACGGACTTTCACTTAAAAGTTACTTCATAATATCTTGCCAAAGATATGTAGGCTCTTCTCTGATGTCCAATGCAGTCTTGCATTAAGAAAATTCCTTTGCACTGCATCACTTGCTATTCTCCCTGATGTTAAAGTGGTCTGCATATAGTTGCGACACAAAAAGGCTTCCTCTTTGGAAAAGCTGTAAAAGTCTTTTGTGCAGTTGTAGCTCGGGGTTTTCTATACACAGAAGCTTCATTTTGATATTGATTCCCGAGACATTGGATCGCACTGCGAGACATTAAGGCACCTAACAGCCTGTGACATCCTCATTTTTATCTGCCACCTAAATGAATAGAGCAAAAGGTTTCTCTCGTATATTGCAGGATACTTCTGACTATTGTCAACAAATCTGCTGACAAAATTTGAAGATCAACAAACATTTCTCCCTTAATGATGAGAGCCTAATATTTGCTGATTTTTGTCACTCGTATTATCACAAAAGTTGTGTAAATTTATGCAATGATGACTACAAGCTCGTTTTTATCTGTATATGAACTAAACATTTCATTGTTAATGTCATTTCTTAATGGTGTGCTTTGAAAAACATCTTCCTTAATTTTTGGAGGCCGGAGTTTCTTAGTTTCGTTAAAAATACACATAAATATTTGTATATATTTTTGAATTTCCTTCATTAAAAATTTTTAATACTTTAAAATTTATTAGCCTTTATGAATAAAATACATAGTTGAATATACATACCAATGAAGTGAGAATATTAATAATTTCTTACATCGCAGAAAAATTCTTTCCTAATGTGTGTCTGTATTATATTTAGTAATCATTAAGCAAAGGAATTTATAATTGAGATTATGCAAGAAGTATAACATAGAATTTTATATAAGAACTTTAAATATGAAATTGTTTTTGATTCATTCTTTTTCTTTTCAAGATGATGAGGAAATCATTTCCAAAGAAGAGAGACATCTCTTCTTCTGAAAGTAAGTATTTTGATTAAAGAAATTATTTGAATATTTGAAATTTTTTTGTTATTACATGTAGCACAGTTAGAGTAATATGTTATAGAACTCTGATACCTTTAACTTATTGTTTGTAATTTTGTGATTAATATTTATAACTTTATATTAATATTTATAACCAAGAAAACTTTCATTTTTGGATCTTTTCTCAGTTAAACTTAAAAATAAAAAGACTTAAGTAATCCTTTTATGTATTGTAAATTAGTATTTGTTATGATTTTAGCCTTATTTAAATGATGAAATAGCTTTACTTATATAAACGAAATAAAACAAAGTATAATGTCAAAGACTAAAACTAGGGTTTACTTTATTGAGTGGAACTTTACTTAACAATGAAAATTATCTAATTTCAACAAATCCACACAAAATATATTTCTGCATGAATTTTTGAAACTTCCAAAATTCTGCAACAAAATATTTAGTTATACTAACATTACATATTTTGTAATTTATAAAAAGTTGAAATGATATAAGCTTCTATTTTTTATGTTTAGGTGAACAAGAGGAGGAAGTAAGAGAAGAACCTCCAAAAAAAAGTAAGTTTTAAGAAAATAGGGATTAATTTTTTAAAAATTCTATGGTAATACACACAGAAAAATAAACGATTTACTGAGAGAAATTTAATAAGCTTTTGACATTCGTTTTAACTATATCTTTGTTTTGCAATGCTAAAATCTTGACTTTTCTAGTAAAAATTTTATCAAATATTTTTGTACACAACATTAATTTGTAAAATGATCGATATCAAATAAAATTTCATTACATATGTCATAACTAATTAGTTTTGACATTTAAATCTAATCTCACATCTTTATATAATTGAAGTTTTTAAATAAAAACACTAAGTTATGTGTTCTTCCTAAATTTTTTAGTTTAAAATTTTAACTACATTTCAGACCACATTCTTTCTTAAAGAAAAAAATATTTAAATATAAATATTATACCAAAAATTTATAAGATCATTTTTATTAGAATATAAAATTAACTCTGATAAGGATTGTGTAGAGATCTGTATAGCCTTAACTAACCACTGAACTAAAATTATCAAGCAAATATTTCCAAAATTTATATGAAAATTAATTTACATGCTGTTATTTTCTATCACATCTTTAGTTTTTCAGAGTTTGTTGTACTGCATTAATAAAAAATACTTCAGATTTTTTCTTCCTAACCAATAAATGCAGTGTATTAAAGTAAAAAATATTAAACATATTTTTGTTTCATATGTAAACAAAAGCTTACTTATTAGTAACTCGAACATTAGGATTGAAAGTTTAAAATGTTTCTATCACAATACGCTTATGTTCCAAAAATTATTTTGAATTTTACCTCTGAAATTTTCCATGAACAAAGAATTTTAAAATTTTTCTGCCATTCAATTTTATACCATAAGACCAAATTAAATTCGTATAAAAATTTTATTAAAAATGTACTGATATTTTTAATAACTCGAAAGGCAATTTATGAATGAATGAATTAATTGCAGTTCTTGACTTACTGCAGAATTTGAAGCAATATTTCACATATTCAAACAGTGATATACAAGCATACATCTAATATTTCAGAAACATAAACAATTTTGTTCTAAAAAATTTATGTAATTATGACTTTAATTTGCAGAAATAATATATGTAATTTTATGTTAACAAATTAGTCTCTTATTTCAAACTAAAAATTATAAATACAAAATAAAACTTGCAAAGTTTTAAGAATTGTGCTAGTTACAAAAATTAGTCATGCTTTACAAAATCACAAGTCACTTATAAAGGGATAAGGTTTATAATTATCGCTGAGATTTTCCACACAACTAGAAGTGGGACTTTTGTGCAATGTCATTCTTCATAATTTTTGCATACTAAAGAGCAGTGTTTTAATATATTACAGTTACTTATTTAAAATTATAAGTTCGGCTGATTTAATTTTAACTGTATAACTTCTGATGATCGAGGCAGCCAATGTACACAAGTCAGGCCTCAAATTCAGTAAACAATCCGATTAAGACGCCGTCTTGTAGTATACAGATGCAGTCACGTCGATGTTAAGTTTCCTATAAATTGGAGCTGATGCATGAAATTCCCGACCTGTCACAAAAACTATGGTTGCCATGAAACTTGTAGGACGCAACATTCTTGGATACATTAGTTTACATTTGATATGTTTGTTTTCTTTGTTTGATACGTTTCTTAAGTAATATTTTCTCCTGTAATAAGTTTTAAAAAAGATTGTAATATGCCAAAACTATTAATTTTTTAAGAATTTAATTAAAATGTGTTTTATACAAAAACAATATTAGAATTTAATAAAAAATTTTTTGTTCATTGTAAGCAATTTATTACAGTAAGTATATTAGTATAATATTACTGTCAAGCAATAATACATACTTACAGTATGTAAACCTATTTTATAACTTGTATAAATAATATGTATCTTCATACATTATAAAAAGACAGAGAAACTATTTTTATTAAATTATATTATACTGTAAGTAATGTATACAATAGTTTTCACACATATAATAACTACCAAAAATAAAAAGTAACATTTCTTACATATTGTAAGTATATATTAACTAGTAAGCAATATATACTTACAACATATAATTTGAGAATAATACATAACATAAAATCTAAAATAAATTTTAAAGTTCTGAATTTTAGGGCTGTAACAATAAAAATAGCTATATAAAAATATTTTCCAACTTATAAAAAATAAAATTAAGGATAACTTTCTTAATATTTCTTAATAAAAGTAGTTTTCTCCTGTTATAATTTAAAAAAAAAAGACTGTAATGTATACAAACTATTCTAAATTTTTAAGATATGAATAAAATTGTGTTATACAATAAAAATTTTTTGTACATTATAAGTAATTTATTGTATTTGTATAATATTACTGACAAGCAATAATGCATATTTAAAATATGAGCCTATTATAAAACTAACATAGTGTTATAAAAAAAGGTGTAATAGAGAAACTATTTTTTTATTAAATTATGTTAATCTGTATATATATAATTTTAAAGTAATGCATACTTAGCAAAATAATACAATCTAAAATTTAAAAGCTGTACATTTTAGTGAGCCACTAACTTTTATTAAAAGTGTTTGAGGTGGCGAAAAAATCTAAAATCTAAACAATTATTAGTTATTGCTATGTATAAACTAAAAGAAAATTCAAGCATGAACCAATGAAAAATTAAGAGATTAACTATATTTCGCAACATAGTTAAAATATAATGCCTTTAATTTAATAACATTCAATATAAAATATTAAACATTGTGTTACATCATATTTTTAGCTTATTCTGTAAATCAAATTAGATATTTAAATATTTACTGAATATCTTTTAACATTCTAAATGAAGTAAGTTTTCATAATGGATCAAATTATGTCTCCTTTTTAAACTAAGATAAGAAAATTATAAAGTAACTTCATGATTTTATTTTGTACCTTGAAAATATAAGTTCATAAGTTGCATTTTTCAGAGGTAAATCATCACTGTTGCTACTACTATAGTGTAAATAAAATTTGATGTTGGTGATTTTTTAACTCAAAAAAGAGTTATCCTAAAAAGAAGAATGAAATTAGATTAGTCTCGCGGGTACTTCGAACCTGCTGGAAATCCAGAATTGTCTCGCGCTCTACCCATTTTCTGACGTAACTAAGACATCAGTGACGTCATTTGGTCTGATATGATTCTCGCGAGACTCTTAACTTGTCTCGCGATTATCTATGAATTTGCGGACTGCCTAATATGCTTCAAAAAATTGAAGCAATGAAAACTTAATTTTGACTTTTTAATGATAATATTTTCCTGATTTTATGGAAAGGTACTGATTTAATGAGGATACTTCAGACACTAGTGGTTGCAAAAATATCAAGTTTTTATTTTTAACTTGACATTAGTTCAAAAATATCAAGTTTAATTATTAAATCATTTATTTTTAAATCTAGCATATATCTTAATGTTTCTTAATTTCAACTCTATTTAAAAAATATTTCACTAGTGTATTTTGTAGTTTCTACCAAATGTTATATAATTTGTTCTAATTTTAATTGTAGCAATTATCTTGATGTCTGAAAATCATTAATTAAAGAAGTCTTCTGCTTTTACAAAACAAAATATTAAAAGGATTAAACAAATCTGGCCTTGAGAATGCTAACAGATTGTATTTTAAAAATAAGAAAATCCCTTATTAAATTCTGGTGGATGAAATGAATTTTTATTAAAATTTCAATTGGAAGTTTTGTTAACAATTAAATTCGGGTAGATTTCGGGTATTTTCAAGATTATTTCCCCAGTTATGCACATAAATGTATGTAATGTTTTCAGTATGATAATTTAATCAAATTTGATATTACTTTTAAAATACAGGAAAAACATGTAAAAGTATTCAAAGAATAGGAAAAGAACACAGTACTAAAATTATGATAAATTAAAAAATCAGTCACTAAAAATTCAATAAATGCCCACCTTTATGATGGGGTAAATTTATAAAAAAATTTCTGAGAATTTATCTGCAGCATTATGATTAACTATCTCGGTTTCATATGAAACACTGGTTCAATACCAGTCTTGAATGGGGTGTGTACCAATTAATCAGAATCTTAAACTCGAGATCCTGATTTAATTTTCTCTATGTAAAAATAATTATTTAACAACTTACATTTGTTCTGAAAAGCTTCAATTTAGATCTTCCATTTTGAAAATCATTGACTTACCGATTTTTGTAAATTAGACCAATTCATCAAATAACATTAAATGCTTTTTAATTTAGAATTTACTTTGCTTTCACTAAATCTTCAGAGTTCTTATTGAAAAGACTAAAAGATAAATTAATTATTTATGTAAATTCCTTTTATAATTCCTTATATATATTTTCCTTATACTTTTTCATATGAATTCCTTATGTACTTATTCATAAAATTTTCAATTTGAAGTCTTTTTTTATAAACATAGAGAACACATTTAATCTAGCACAGCTTTATATTATCCCAGTACTTCAAGTATTTGAATTTAATGTATCACATTAGAATTTTTATAAATGCCCACCTTTTTTCAAAAATGGAGTGGTTTCACAGAAAATATTTGCCAAAGTAGTTTGAATTCTTGTTAGTAAGGAAATTTAAGTTTATTCAAAACTGAAATAATGGTAGCTTGTGAACTTGTTTGTTTTGAATAGAGAGCCTGCATAATTACTTATTTATCCCAGATTATTTGTCTAAAATATTACTTTATGATTAATGAGTGAATGTAACAAATTGTTTCAGGAGTATTTTGTTCATTGTATTAGAAAGATAAAATTCAAAATTCAGTTAATTTTCCTTTATAGAGCAATTCTTAAGCACATATTAGGCTTCTCAAAACTCACTTTGATTCGAAGTTATTGAGAGAATACTAAATAAAATGTTTTTAAACTTATCGAGAATAAACTTAAAAATACTTAATTTAAACAATTTTTATTGAAAATCTATTTGCTTTCAGAATGAGTAACGATTTTGACTGAACAATAATCACTTTCAATGGAGTTAAGAACATTTACTAAGGAAAATTTCTTAAATGATAACTATCATATTTTACTTTTACAGAACAAAAACCCTCAAGAAGAGCAGGATCTCTTCACAGGGTCTTTCCAAGTGTTCCAAGTAAGTCTCCCATTTATATAAACATTTTTAGTGACTGCATTTGAATGTTATAAAAATATTAAAAAATTTAAATGAAATTCAGACCATTAAGTAGTTTTTTATGCATCAGAGTTAGAAATATTTTCAAGGAAATAAAATTTGGTTGATATTTCTTATAGAATTTGAAAACTTTCATTGTACATTACAATAAAATCTGCCAAAAAATTTGTTTTTATTTTTTAAAAATATAATTTGGAAAATAATACATTTTTAAGTTTTCTACCATTAAAATAAACAGTGGTTTTCAAACTTGAAACTGAAAGGTACAAATTTATCGATTAATTGTTGCTTTGTGTAGCCGATTTAAAATCATGAAACATAAATTAGTATTCTCTTCAAGAAAGAAAAACTAGCATCGTAGAGCATCAGAACTAAAAATTTGATAGTAAATATTTCAAAGATTGTAAATTATTAGCAACTCCTTTGAAACTCCGCTTTCAAAGCATTCAATATTTCGTTATAAAGCATTCGAAATTTCATTATTACTAATTGTCCTTATCTGGAATGCATGCATACTAATTAGTTTGCATAGTATGTTCTTAAATTAGTTTTACTGGAGATCTCACAAGGAGTCTGGCAAGATGGTAGAATGAAAGTTACCATCGCAAATATAAATTTTGTGATTAGTATGTTGACAGACATTTAAAGGATACTTATGTGGTTCAGTATCTACCTTTCAGATGTGTCAATCTTATCAAATCAATCATTGAGCGGGAAAATTGACCATGACTCCAAGTAAAGTATTCTTAAGATTGTAAAAATAAAAGTAGTACTTAAAAGGGCTAAACTATTTTAGAATTTGTGCTGCAGATTTGGAAAATTGCTTTGCTGAGCATACCAAAAGCACTTGTCTTTTATTGATGTGTTCGTGAAGAACCAATTTAATATAAATTAAGCATGCTGAGATAGCACTGATATATTTCTAATCCTGTAAGGATAGCAAAATTTCAGTCATTGGATTCTTTTATGAAGGGATTTATGAAACATTCTCCCCTCTTGCAAGAAAGAAAACGGTTTGAAGTAACAGTGGAAAAATAGCTTTACAAGCACGATTTCGAACGTTAACCTCGCAGACACCAATTTTTTAATGCTTTGAGCAAAATGAAATGTTCTTTGTGTTACGAAATTATAATCAAACACAAGTTTTCGATGAATATATGATTAAAAACAAATTCCATTTATAAAAATCCCTCTAGTATTTAATAAAATATATCGTGTGAATGAGACAATATTACTTATTAATAAACTGTACGAGAATTTAGAAAATTTAATTCAAGTTTTTGATTTAGATCAATATCTGCTCTGACTTCCAAAACTTAAATATTTTAAGCATAAGATTTTGAGGTTTAATGGTGAAAGTCAAATGATTCCCAATTTATGGACAGAGTTTTAATACAAATTGTTTGAAATACTTTTGTTTTACTTTTAACATCCACTTCAAATCTTCCTCTACGACTTGCTCTTCAGTTTACTTTCATGACAATACTGCTTCATAATGAATCCTCAAAGACTAAAATCTTAACTGCTTATAATCTCTAGTATTTTTGAGCAAAATCTGCTGATATCTTTAAAAGAACATTTTTGATCATTACATTATTTTTCACCTGTTTAACTATTTTTTTTAAATTTAGAAAAATCTCTAAACGATAAACTAAACATTAAATTTGTATCTTCAAATTAAACATGTGATTGGTTTTAATTATAGAATATTGCTTGGCATTTGTAAGTTTTATTACTAAAAACTAGATCTATGCCAAAAAATGTTATAATATCCATCATTTTCAGATACATAAGATTTAACATCTAAATATATATCTATGCAATTCCTAAAATGTGAAAGCTAATATAGAACATTTAAATTTTTGCTTACATATTCAAAATCTTTTGAAATTCAGGTGAGGAACGGAAGAGGGCGCAAAGGGCTGAGCAGGACTCGCCAGTTCCACCTAAAAAGCAGAAAGTAGCTGCAGAAGTAAGGAAAGGTAAGTTGATATAAATGAGTTGATATGATTCATTAAGACACAGTGGCTTCGTTGCTTAGAGCATTGTCCTCATTATTGGAAGGTTATGAATTCGAATCAAGGCTTAACCATAGATCCATCATGTTTGCTAAAGGCACCTAGGCATGTTAACACTTTGTGGTTTAGTGTTCCAGGTGATGGAACACCAAATTTTATTTGTTACCAAGTGATTTTTATTTCTTACGTTTTTGAGCCAGCAACTTAAATGTTCCGCCGTTTTAGAGAAGTTTAAATTCCTTTTAAAATCTTTAAGATCTTGTTGAGATAAAAAAGTAAGGATATGAACTACCTTGCATATCTACAAATCATTGCATTTAGTGATAAATAGATGAAATTTAACTTAAAATATTCTTTAAACTTCCTTTTCTGATAATAGATAGCAGCACTGCATAAGACTATCAATATTTAATTATAGCAGATTACTTAAATCCCTTTATTTTGAAGGAATACTTCAGAATTTTTTCTCATTCAAAAATAATTGTTTTAAAAGAAATTTCTGTATTACTTTGTTGCCTGTACCTTTAACTATTATTTTACTCTTACTATTTATATTGTTTATGCATAAATTATACGCTGAATTGTCTGATAAAACAAGGTGTTCCATATCTTGGAAAACAGCGCAGCACTGCATTTTTCCTTTAGGCGATTCAGAGCGCATTTAGCCTTGAACTCAATGACGAGAGAAACAGCTGTTTATTTTTTAATGCTTTTTCTCTCTTTTGGGGTGGAATAAACTAATGTTGAGGAATTAACAAGGAAGGATTATACTTGTATGGGTAATTTTTCTACACCCGTTTTGCCCTCTTGAATTTGGAAGCTTCAGTGTGGCATAGGATTATATGAGTTAGTTAGAAAAGTATCTTCTAGTTAATTTTTTAATTTGCTAATTACGAATAAATAGCACGTAGAGGTCTTAGACATTCTGAAGTAATAAATATGCTTCAAAAATTGCCCTCTGTTAGGGAATCAGAACAAATGGATAGTGGTACCGAGAAATATGTTCCTAAACCACTTGATCAATCTCAGTCTGACAATGTTGTCAGATGCTAGTGAAAATAATAACGATGATTTATCTCAACCAGGCTCCTCTATGCAGCCCCAAAACCTTAGTTGGATAAGTAAAAAAATTGTACAGAAATCTTTATTTTATTAATTTTTTGGTGTAGCTTCTGAGATGCACCCTAGATCGCGCTAAGTCTCCTACACAGGTGTAATGCGTTGTTTTTCATTCATATGTAAAAACATTTACGCGTATACAGGCTTCACTGCAAGGTACGTCTTTTACGATCCTTGTGGTGCAGTGTTCCATGTGATGAAACGCGCACAAAATTGAAATGGTAAATGTAATCGGTACAAAACTTTTACTGTATAATCTTAAAGGCCTAAATAGACAAGCTACAATTTTTAATTTCAACTTTAAATTGTAGTGCACTTGAAAGGGTTAAAACTAGGCATAATGTCCTCTAAGTGAAACGATACCTCTGGGTGGGTGTGGGCCAAGTATTGGGAGTTTTATGCTTGGTCTCTACTTCGAAATCAGGCTCGTCTTGGCTGCTCTTATATAACTGGTAGAGCCCATCTCAGGGCTAGTTTCAGGAAAGCATCTTGGTACAACAATTTCAATGATTTTATCTGCAATTTTGACATGAAGTTCAGAAAAGAAACATTAACAATTCATTTATGAATTAAAGGTGCATTTGTATATTTTTAAGTTTCATGCATTATAAATTTCTTTTTTCCACAATAGAAAACTCACATTCACTTTGTTCCTCTTGGAACCCGTTATGTGACTTCTACAATTGATTTGAACTTCACAAATAATGGGAAAGAGTAACATAATATATATGGTCAATGTTAGTATAAATTTCATGCTTCTGGATTTTTTGCTGTAATACTTGAATATATAATGTGAAAAATTCACATTTTAAACTTATGACAAAGATTTTATCAGTTTTATTTTATTGCAGAGTTTTCTAGTTTTCATTTTTAAATTTAAATTTTTTAAATTGATAATTTGTGATTAATTTATTGAAAACATTGTTTTGCAGTACACAAAATAAAACCTCCTGTGTGGTTCAACTTCACACAAACTGCATGAGATAGAATAAATTTGAAAATTATATTATAGTTTCAACTTGACTCATGTTGAGTTTGGAATTTTTTGAAGCTTTTTTGGATAGTGGGTTAAAAAGCTAGAATGTTCTCATTGCAGATGGCGAAAGGAATTTTTTCCTAAAAATTTAAAAGTGTATATTTTATTAATTCCTAAGAAATTAATATGTGGGAATGTGGAAAAATACATCATATCCTTTTTATTTTGTCCCCACCAATTGCAATATGTTTTGACCTTTGAAAGGGTTAAGAGAAACGCACCTTTCTTTTCTAGAAATAATCACTAATGCAGTGGTATGTATAGCAATATAGATTTTTACAGTGAGTTCAAACCAATTTTAACTTTTACAAAAAGTGCTAAAAAAATTTTAAAATGAAAAATCTAATGTTCAGCTCAATGAAAAATAGGAATTATTTAAATTAATTTATAAGTTTGCTTATATTAAAGTCCTGAGTATACTGAATACCGCTATATTGAGTTATTAGAGTTGATATCTCTTAATTCAATAAGGGAAATATTTAAAAGCAAGCATATCAAATTGTTATGCAAATGGTTATTTTTGCGTTTCAGCTAAGCAAATCGTGGGTTTGTTTCCTATTCAATGCATGAAGTATTGTGGTGATGTGGAATCCACTTTATTTAAATTCCTTTTGCAAAAAAATCCCACTCCAACAAGGAACGAAATTAAGAATGGAGGTGTGAATATTTCTTTCCTGCATTTGAAGATTTTTATATTTGTAATTACATGTTACATTAAATGTCACTTTGAACAAAGCAAATTTAAATACTGTTACTGAACTATTTGTAAAAATCACGTCTAAAAGCTATGTATAAGTATATTAATGAAGGCCATCGAGGACAAAAACTTTCTGTCCCAGCTCAGGTAAGCCGAGCTGGCAGCTGAACGGTTAGCGCTCTTGGCTTCGGTTCAGCAGTTTGTGGGTTCGAATCCCACCCTGGGCATGGATGTTTGTAGTGGTTCGGAATCCACTTTAAGCCGTAGGTCCTGGTTTAATTAGCTCTCGTGTGCAAAAAATGATTGAGCGATAAAACACACACCAGCTCGGGTAAAATTACAAATTTTGATGCAATAATATCACGAATGTAAATATCAAAATGACAGATGAATTTCTCACTTCCAACAATCTGAAGCACTTGAATTTGTTGTGCATTCTTTATTCAGTAAGTTTTTTTCATTTTGAAAACGCATCAGTTAAGTTTTTAAATCATCAATATCAATTTGATGAAGTTTATTTCTTTAAAAAAGCAAATTACTTTTGTAGCAATTTTATACAAATGAGTTTAATTTTCTTCTGAGAACAAGAATCAAAGGATGTATTAGATAATATAATTATGTGGAAAATAAAGCTTCTATATATGAAACATTCAAGTTTCAAAAATACCATGGAAAAATTTACTATTTTCTTCAAGTTTTTTTAGCTTAAAATCTACTTGTTTTTCTAAAACGTTTCATTGAATTTATAGATTTAATAAAATCAATATTTTGAAACAAAAAATCTTAATTTTAATCTTCAATATAAGTGAAATGTTTTACAGAATGAATAATATACACTACATAGCAATGAATTTAATGTGGATATATAAGGATCTCAAGTATTAAATTGTATACGAAGTATGTCTACGATATTATGGCTGTTCTCTACATTAGGAACTTTACTCTGAGCATTTTCATATATATAAATATGTATTTTATAAATTTAAGTTTCTCATATATAAGAGTATTTAATTTAAATTTGGCTATCAGAAGAAAGAATGAAATATCTAATCAAAAATGTAATGAACAT